>MU184042.1:38796-54546 GCA_016904865.1 Pissodes strobi | reverse complement strand
CTCATTAAAATACAGGTAATATATTATGCAATGAGCATTTAATGATATCTATTAAGACACCAGTATGAGAATTAAGACACGTGTCGTAGACGAGTTTCGTATCTAATAAATGCGAGTGTCTTAATAGCCATTAATATGATTAAAGTACACTTTAGCTTTCAAAATTTACTACGTAAATAATAATTATGAACCGTCAAGATTAATACATTTTAGTGTCATGGATATAAACTCGTGTCTTAATGAATCTCATTAAAATACAGGTAATATTATATTTTGCAATGAGTATTTAATAATGCTATTAAGACACAAGTATGAGAATTAAGACACGTGCCGTAGACAAGTATCTTATCTAATAAATATGAGTGTTTTAATAGCCATTAACGTGAGTTACGTACACTTTAGCTTTCAAAATTTACTACTTATATAACAATTATGAACCGTTAAGATTGATATACTTTAGTGGCATGGTTATAAACTCCTGTTTAATAAATTTCATTAATATACAGGTAATATATAAAGCAATGAGCATTTAATGATAGCTATTAAGATACAAGCATGATAATTAAGACACGTGCCGTGGAGGAGTATCATATCTAATAAATGCGAGTGTCTTAATAGCCATTAATGTGAGTAACCTACAATTTAGTTTTTAAAATTTACTGCGTAAATAAAAATTATGAACCCTCAAGATTGATATATTTTAGTGTCATGGTTATAAGCTCATGTCTTAATGAATTTCATTAAAATAAAGGTAATATATTATGCAATGAGCATTTAATGATAGCTATTAAGACACCAGTATGAGAATTAAGACACGTGTCGTAGGCGAGTATCGTATCTAATAAATGCGAGATTGATACATTTTAATGTCATGGTGATAAACTCCAATCTTATTAAAGTACAGGTAATATATTATGCAATGAGCATTTAAAGATAGCTATTAATATACAAACAAGATAATTATGACATGTGCCGTGGACAAGTATCATATCTGATAAATGCAAGTGTCTTAATGGTCATTAATGTGAGTTACGTACACTTTAGCTTTCAAAACGTACTACGTAAATAATAATTATGAACCGGCAAGATTGATACATTTTAGTGTCATGGTTATAAACTCGTATCTTAAAAAATCTCAATAAAATACAGGAAAGAGTAAAAAAAATTAATACAACATACCTGAATACCTTATTTTACAAACTATTAACTTCATGGCGGTACTAGATGAAAAAGTAGCTGTTTATCAGGGAAATTTTAAGACTCGGATAAGATAAAAGTCATTAGTTTGTAAGAGATTTAATAATTATAAAATAAGTTGAATTCATTGTTATTATCTGCACTATGCCAGGATTAAATTATGGAATGTTGACAAATTATAGATACAATAAAGAGAATATCAAAATTTATAGAACTTATTTTGTACTAAACAGCAAGACCGACTAAAAAATAATGTAAATACCGTTTGAATTGTTAGTTAATTGTGAATTGTATTTGTATTATATTCGTTGCTTTATGAAAATTACTGTTATTTAGGTGATAAGATCTTATTCTTATTAACTGAGTAAAATATAAATAATACCATTGTTTAACCTAAATTTAGATATTTGCAGGCAAAACTTACGTCATAATAGAATTATGCCAGTTCAAATTAACTTGTGTGATAATCAGACATTATGATTACGTAGCAATATTTTGCTTACGTTCACCACATGGTTCCATGCAGATTAGACATCAAGAAATACAGATCTAAATCCGATTGACACATTGGGGATATATTATTATTAAAGAGACGTATTTAGGAAGCGCGTAAAAGACAAACTGATGAACTGCGACGTGATGGTGATGTTCGAGAAAAAAGAAAGCGATTCGATTGGACCCAAACGTCATTGCCTACGTGGTGTGTGCCGAATTAGGTACGCATTGCGTACATAATTCGGCGCACACCACATTGGCTTGGCTGTGAACGCAAACCTGTTTTTGCGTTCCGCGTTTTTAGTTTTTTATTGAATATTTTTTATAATCAAACAAATACGTAGATTTATGACGGTTTTATTTGATCGTTAACGATAAGGCCAGTATTGAGATAAATAAAAATAATAATGACTCTTTTAAATGTGGCTTGGCCTTGAGGGTTTTTACAACATGACCATAACACTCAAGCAAACACTTATTTTTCAGTTGTTTACTTACCTTTAAATTTTCGTTCGGCCATTTTTCGCTTGGTCTTTAATAATTAATATTATTCGTTAAAAAGTTGTTGATCTACACGTATATGACACTAATACTCTACTGATATAACGCCAGAAGCCTATTAAATTATCACTGACGCCCCCTAATCGTTAATACGACATTTCGGGAACATTACTGCAGGAAAAATTATTTAAAATAGGCTGGTATCTGTTTCTGAATCTCGAAAATATGCCCGGCTATTGATTCCCATGCATGCGGTTAACATTACTAACTTATCCAAATACTGCAAACCTTTCTTTCATAATAATTTTGTATAGCTCTATCTAAAATTTATGCAGGAAATTAGCACGAACGTGCAAGGCATTTATGTAGACTTTATAAACAATGCAGATAGCAAGTAATAATTGATAAAAAAATAACATTAAAAATATTATACAGGGTGCTGCTTAGTTCAATGGGTGATGGACCAATTTTAAATCGAATAGTTCATAGAGACGTACAAGGTTATGATAAAGGAACGGATCAGCCTTTTATATGCAATACCGCCCATTTAATCAAGAATCGCTTGGATCCATGAAATTAATTTTTTTGAAATGAAATGCTTTAATAGTTAACAGGGTATATCTTTAAAGATTAATGAAACATATTGTATATTTTAAATTTTTACATTCTACAATCAATTCAATTATAGAATTTTGTTGCAACCCCACAAAAAAACAGTGGGCGATCTGGGTGACCACTTTCTTGACGCCGCACAGTGTAGCGAAACGCAAAAAAGTGGACATCAATGTTTTTTAACTTGCTGATCCTAGTATTAATGTAGTAATTGTGATTATTAATAAATTTTAGCAAACATATTTTTCTTTTAAAGTATAATTGTAATTAGCAGTGCACTGAATGTATTAATATTATTGAAAGACTAAAAAAGCACCCAGTTTTTAAGGGCATGTCCCACCAATAAAAATAGCATATTCCTTTAAACAACCAGAAATATTTCTTTTCTAATCTGAGTCAACATCCTCTTCCATTTCTTGCTCTATATCTAACAGTTCTTGTGCTTCTAAATATAGTAAAACTTTTTTTTACAATAATTATATTTGGGTCTAATTGATGAAATTAAAGGATCTGAAGAGATCGATAAATTATGCAAAATATCCTCAGTATTTTGTTTCCTTCCAATTTTTCTGGAAAAATTCTGGCGAAATGATCTAAATTCTTAGTTTCTAGCCTTCACAGCTTCGTCACATAATTTGCCAATTGGAATAAAATTAAACCGTTTGAAAATATCTGCGCCCTGAATCAAAAGAATATGAACACTTGAGGGCATATAATACCAACCGTATAAGGATACATAAAATTCTGCAGTATCTTTTAAATAAGTGCGAAATTTTTCAAAATTTATTTTGTTTTCAGATGAAATGACTTGCAGGATGACTGTAAGGCGATAAAATTAGATTGCTGTCTATACCAATTATTCGAGCAGTTAATTCATGGTTTCTAACAAATGTTCTGGCCCTGTTTCCATCGTTTGTTATTTCATGGCCTTGTTTACCAATGTCCACCATTATTCCCAGCTCATGTCTGAAGACCTTTTGAATATTTTTTTTTTATCTCTTAAGCTTCTGCTTTCTTATTTTGCCGACCATGTCTTGAAATTTATGTTGTATGAAGTAATCAGTCCATGCGTCGAATCCACATATGAAGCGTTGCCAGTCCGTACTTATAAATATCTTGACTTAAAGATTTTTTATATACCTCTAAAAGGTTGTTCATTTCAGACGGTTTGGTAAGGCAAATGGGATAAGTGGATGAAGATGATGTTTCCGAAATTATGGTGCGAATTTTACAGTCTATCGTAGTCAAATGAAGATCATGCTCCATCGCAATGTTGGAATTCAATTTTCGACTTCGGTTTGCATTTCTTTTAATTGATGAGTAATCCTATCGGCTGATTTGTTAGTAAACTCAAATTTTATTGGTCTACAATAACGCGTTGATGAGGGTGCTGGTATTTCTTTATTCATTTCTAAATGAATAGGTACACAGCTTGTCATAAATACATAGGATTCGTCCTGTTCTAAAGTATCATAGCCTTCAAATTTTTGTTTATATCAGGTCTGACTAGATGAACCATCAAAGCCCCATTTAGTAGGTAAAATTAATTCTGAATTGGATTCTACCATTCAAGTTGCAAGTTTTAGGAATTCCTTGAGCTGTTAAATTCAGAACTGATTATAGCTTTATCTTGGCCATTTTTTCTGTAATAACAACATCTTCCTGTGGCGGATAGCAATTGTATATTTCTTTTTTGAGTTCATAGTATGACTGTGATGCCAGTGGCGTACCCAGAAATGTTTTCTGGGGGGGTTAAGCGCCCGGTGTCGGAAAAGACATTGGTGTGCCGGCCGAAAAACTCGCCGGAGGCGCATCCGACCCAGGCGGAAAATTTTGGGGGTGCCACGTCCAATTTTTACCCAAAAGTCGTTAAAATCGTGTAAAATAAGGATTTGGCGTTCTTTTGAATGGCAAATCGCTACGACCCTGCCCCCGCCGCCGCGCCGACCCCACCTATGTTACGTGGGGTCTAAGTTGTCGCGTCTAAAGATGTGAAATGACAAAAATACACATAATAACGATATTTTAGTGATAATTTTATTTAACACTAGTAACCAGGTATACACAAAAACTAGCCTTAAAACAACAGAAGAACCAAATTATGAAATAATCTCTAAAAAGTTTTTTTTCTAGATTTAGTCGTTGGAAATTGTTCAATGACCTTATCAAAATCATTTTTTTTGCATCTTCGTACTCAATTGACAGCAAAGCCAAGTTAGTCAACCTATCTTGTCCCATTGTGGAGTTTAAATAATCTTTTGTGAGCTTTAACCTCGAAAATGAGTACTGCAGGTGGCATTTGAAACACATATTACAATAAATAATTTCAAACTTAAAAATTGTGTCAGTAGTAACTCGCAAAAATCGTATTTAACAATAAATTTTGAAAAGTCTAAACATGGCCACTGATGACACGTTCTATATTGTTGTGGAGGATTCATGTTTACCTTACAAATGATTGACTATTCTCCACTTATTCAAAAAATAGAGCCGCTTGCTCTGGCCACTGGTTGTAAATTTCTTGGCTAATTTCCGTCGCTTTTAAATGCCGTCCTAACCTCAAAATATCTTTAACGATATTTTCTTCAGAATTTTTGAATTCGTCATATATTTCCACGAATGCTGGCGCGAGGCTACAAAGCGCAGCTTCTTATTTGTTCGTCAAACTATCAGGCTGGATGATACTGAAAGTGTGGAGTATTGTTTTCATTGCTTCAAAGCTTTTATCAATTTCGGCATAAAAGCGATCCAAGCATTCCAACATACTTCGTTTAAGTTCCTGTTCAGTTGTTAAACCCGCATCTTGCACTTCTTCCCCTGGCATATTCTTTTCCTTCTTATTCTTTTTGAAACTAAAATATCCATATTTGCGCACGTTTCCTTGGCATATATAATTGACTTTTCTACATGTTCATTTCTATCCTCCTGTAATAGAGCTTTAATCTTTATAACACATTTGCTGAATGTCATACCAGCAGTTTGCAAGCACGCTTGTGGTTGATTGGCTTCTTCTAAAATTATACTCCAAAATGATAAATAACACAAAAAAGAAAAGTCGCAAATTGCTGGCATTAAGATATGGGCAGATTGTCTTGTACCTAAATTTTCATTTAGATCTGTTAATAACTGAATGGCGCCTACCACCACCGAATAGACTCTTTACTGCTTTTAACGCATCATGATGGGTACTCCAACGAGTCTCAGTAAGTGCTTTAATGTAAACTCCTACTTCTTACATCCCACCTATGGGTTGAAGCCGAAAACAAATTATAAACACTTTTCAGAGTTCCAAAAAAAGTCTCACAAGACGCTACTGTAGCGAAAGAATGTACTCTGCAGAGATTCAAAGAATGATTTGACCATGGCACAAATGAAGACTTTGAATTTAATTGTTTAATCCTCTTTTGAACCCCTGAGCGAATTCCAGCCATAGTAGAGGCATTATCATACGTTTGTCTGGAGGTAGTTCGATGAACTGATATCTCAACATTATATTTTTCGAATATTTTCACTGCCTGGCTAAACATTTGCTTAAATTCATTTTCAGCATTTTCTCGAATGTTACGTAAAGTATTTCCGACACTTTTTGCAAGGGCATTAGCGCTACCCAAGTCAATATTTATTGTTTGCAAACTTTTGCATAGTGGCAAACTAATGGAAAATATTTTAGCAAGTATTTCTAGTGTTATCTGAAATTCAAGAATAAGCATATCATTTTTCAATTTTTTTCTTTTGTTTTCCATTTTTTCTTCACTTTTTGTTTGACAATTTCTGAGACTTGGGGGGGGGGGGTTGAATCCCCCCCCCTATGGGCATGCCACTGGGAGATGCACTATTTTCCATATGTCCCACTGTAGACCCTCTTAAAGGTTTGTGGTACGTTGGCAATATTAGAGAAGCCATTAAAGCAAGTGATTTTTCCGGATCAATATTATTTGGTATTTTTAAAGGTTTAAATAAGAAATCACTAACTCTTTTAACATCATCATCATTTTCTAAAAGATGATCAATAATTTTAGAGAACTCCACTTTTGATCTTAATTTTGTAGCAAATGCCAACTCTTCATAGGTATTCTTCTCATGAGTTAGGCTAAAAGTTCCTATTCGTACCAAAATCACTAAATGGTTTTAATTGCTTTGGTTTGGGATTGCTCTTCTTAGGTAAGGCCTGTTGCAACAAATACCCATTTTCAACAGATTCTGGTAAATCTAACAACAGAAACTCTCTGAATTTTGTTACTTTTTATTCAAATGAAAGCAAAACAGTCTTAAACTTTCCGATAAAACTTTTGACGTTCCTTCGGAAAGCAAAACACTAGATTTAGCCTTAATCGCTTCCACTAAACATGATTTTTAAAATTAATGTTTTTATCAACATCCTCTTCCATTTTTTGCTTCATATCTAACAATTCCTGTGCCTCTAAACAAATTAAAGGATCTGAAGAAATCAATAGACTATGCAAAATATCCTCAGTATTTTATTTCCTTTTAATTTTTCTTGAAAAATTTTGGGAAATGCTCTAAATTTTTTTGTTTCTAGCCTCCGAATCTCGTTCACATAATTTGCCAATTGGAATTAAATTAAAACGTTTGCAAATATCTGCTCCTTGAATCTAAAGAATATGAATACTTGAGGGCATAAAATACCAACTGTATAAGGATACATAAAATTCTGCAGTATCTTTTAAGTAGGTGCGAAATTATTCAAAATTATTTTTTTTTCATATGAAATAACTTGCAGGATAACTGCAAAACAATAAATTAAGTTGTTGTCTAAACCAGTTATTCGTGCAGCTAATTTATGGTTTCTAAAAAATGTTCTGGCCGTGTTACCATCGTTTGTTGTTCCATGTCCTTGTTTAACAGTGTCCGCCAGTATTCCCGGATGATTGTTAAAAGCATTTTGAATGTTTTTTTATCTTTCATCTTTTAAAGTTTTCTTTCCTGTTTTTGCCGACCATGTCTTGAAATTTATATTGTAAGCAATATGAAGTAATTAGTCCATACATCGAATCTACATATGAAGGGTTGGCAGTCCGTACTTATAAATATCTTCTCTTAAAGGTTTTTTATATACCTCTGAAAGATTGTGCATTTGTGACGGATTGGTAGGCAAATGGGACAAGTGGATGAAAATGATGTTTTCGATATTATGGTGCGAATTTCACGGTCTATCATAGTCAGATGAGAATCATGCTAAAAATATCTCCGTAGCAATATGTTGGTATTAATTTTTAAATTTCGGTTTCTATTTCTTTTAGTTGACGAGTAACCGTATCAGCTGATTCGTTAGTAAACTCAAATTTTATTGGTCTACAATATCGCGTTGATGAGGGTGCTGGATTTTCCCATATAGTTATATTATTCATTTGTAAATGAAGAGCTACTCAGCGTGTCATAAATACTGAGGATTCGTCCTGTTCTAAAGAATCATAGTCTTCAAATTTTTGTGTATATAAGCTCGGACTAATACACAATCAAATCCCCATTTAGTAGTTAAAATTAATTCTGAACTCAAGAATTCGTTGAGCTGTCAAATTCAGAACTGATTAAAGCTTTATCTTGGCCATTTTCTCTGTAATAACAACATTTTCCTGGGCGGATAGCAATTGTATTTTTCTTTTTTGAGTTCATAGTATGATGGTGATATACTATTTTTCATATGTTTCATTGTATACCCCCTTAAAGGCTTGTATTGGTACGTTGGCAATATTAGAGAAGCCATTAAAGCAATTGATTTTTCCGGATCAAAATCATTTGGTCATTTTAAAAGTTTAAATAAGCAATCACTAACTCTTTTAACATCATCATTATTTTCTCAAAGGTGATCAATAATTTTAGAGAGCTCTTTTCGACCTTCTACTTTTGCTCTTAATTTTACAGAAAATGCCAGCTCTTCAAAGTCATTGTCATAAGTGAGGCTCAAAGTTCGCCTTTTTTCTATTCCGTACTCAAATCACCAAATGATTTTAATTGCTTTGGTTTAGAATTGCTATTCATAGGTAAGGCTTGTTGCAACAAAAACTCATTTTCAACAGATTCTGGCCAAAAAAATGATAAATATACCCACAGAGATCTTTTTATTAAATCATCAATATTTCGAGATGAATTTTGATACTTTTTATTCAAGTGAGAGCAAAACAGTCTTAAACATTCCGATAAAACTTTTGACGTTCCTTCGCTTCCACTAAACTAACAGGGTTTTTAAAATTAATGTTTTAATCTCGTAAAATTAAAAACAGATCGCGATTTGTTTGTAATTTTTCCATTTTGATTACACGAAGGTAAGAAAATATGGAAAATGAATAAATATATTAAAATATTTTAAAGAGTCCTCCTCTTGTTTTAAGTCAGACTTAATAATCAAAAAACTAAAATGCATATAAAAATTCTTCTTTCATACAATTTTTATAAATAATATATTTTACTGCTATCGCCGATTTAACGATAAGAAACCACTTAACTATAACGTTTTCTTGTTTCTTTTTAATGAGTATTTAAGTTTTTATGTTCCGCAGATTTTGTTTTCCTATTTAATACTACCCGATTATCTATTGCCCTCATACTATGTCAATTCAATCTTAATATTTCCTATTTCTTTTTTTTAATTTTCTATTGTAACATTTCGAAATAACATCTATTCACGTAATAGATTGTATGTACCTAAATAAATATATCTGAGAATTTCAGACGAAGTTATCTAACGACCGTTGATGTAAGAAAACAGAAAGACCGAACCTCAGAAATATAAAGATAAACATCTATTTTATAGAATGTAACGTAGCCGAACGAGGAAAATAAAATTAGGACGTATGCGAACAAAAGCCCTTAACAAGATTTTCTTGACGCGTCTTTCAATCAGACTTTTCCGAAAGTGAGTTAGGGAGCTGTTTTCTCGAACCAGGGAATCGCCATTTCTCTGGACAGGGAAATACATTTCTCTTTAGGCAGATCTCAGACTAAATATGCAATTCAAAATATTATTATTGCTTTATTGTTTTGAGTTGTCCGTTGCTTGTTTTAAAATATTAACATTGGAAATGTTTTTGCTTTCCTATTATGGGGTATCAAATCACGAAAATGTGCATGCTACATTTGGCACATCGCGTAATACACGTGAGAGATAGTGTTAGTCTGTTTCTGAGGATGGAATAGGTTCAAATGACAAAAATAAATTAATGCTAACTGAAACTAACCGAGAGTTGATTGAACGACTAACACAAACTAACTAAAAGTAACCAAAAGCACAAAAAGGGTCAAAATGAATCGGAACAAATTAAAAAAAATAAAAGTAAGTTAAAACTAACTTAAAGTAAGCGAAATTTGGTGAACAACCAAAACTAACCATAAAAATTAAAATAGGTTATAACCTATCGGATCCGGTTCAAATTACTAAAATAAATTGGAACTAACTGAAACTAACCGAAAGTTGATTCAACGACTAACCGAAAGTAGCCAAAAGCTCAAAAAATGGCTAAAACGTATCGGAACAGATTAAAAATATTAAAATAAGTTAAAACTAACCAAAACGAACCGAATTTTGGCGCCTAACCAAAACTACCCAAAAACATTAAAGTCGATTATAACGTATCGGCGCCGCCGATTGAAATGACTAAAATTAAAACTAATTGAAATTAACTGAATATTGATTGAACGACTACCCACGACGACTATCTAACCCAACCTAACCCAATCTAACCTAAACTAACCAAAAGCACCAAATATGGCTAAAACGTATCGAAACAGATTAAAAATATTATAGTAAGTTAAAAATAACCCAAATTAACCGAATTTTGGCGACTAACCAAAATTAACCAGAAACATTAAAATTGGTTAAAACATATCGGAAAGTTGATTGAATGACTAACCAAAACTAATCAAAAGTAACAAAAAGCACCAAAACCGACTAAAATGTATCACACACAAATTAAAGTAAGTTAAAACTAATCAAAACGAACCGAATTTTGGCGACTAACGAAAACTTACCAGAAACATTATATTTGAATATAACGTATCGGAGCCGGTTCAGATGAATACTTTGGTTTCTTGACAGTGAGTTTCTAAGGTCGCATAACGACACGGAACATTTTAGTGAACGTCACGACACGGTTTATGCATAACTGATTATAACGTATCGGAACCCGCCCAAATAAGTAAAATAAATAGAAACTAAGTGAAAATAGCCGAAAGTTGATTGGACGACTAACCAAATCTATTAAAATTGATTAGAACGTATCGGAACCAGTTCAAATGACTAAAATAAGTTGAAACTAAGTGAAACTAACCGAAAGTTGATTAGACGGCTAACCAAAACTAACCAAATCTATTAAAACTCATTATAACGAATCGGAATCGGCTCAAGTAAGTAAAATTGCTTGAGACTAAGTGAAATTAACCGGAAGTTGAATAGACAACTAACCAAATTTATTAAACTTGATTATAACGTATCGGAACCGACTCAAATGACTTAAATGGGTTGAGACTAAGTGAAACTAACCACAGATCTAGGAAGGGGACACTAACCGCAAGTTGATTAGACGACAAACCAAAATTAACCAAATCTATTAAAATTGATTATAACGTGTCAGAACCAGCTTAAATAAGTGAAATAAGTTAAGACTAAGTGAAAAAAACCAAAAGTTGATTAGACGACTAACCCAAACTAACCAAATCTATTAAAATTGATTATAACGTATCGAAACCGACTGAAATGACTAAAATAAAACACCAAGTGAAACTAACCGGAAGTTGACTAGACGACTAACCATAACAAACCAAATTTATTAAACTTAATTATAACGTGTCGGAACCGACTCAAATGACTAAAATAAGTTGAGACTATGTGAAACTAACCGAAAGTTGATTAGATGACTACCCAAAACTAACCAAATCTATTAAAATTGATTATAACGTATCAGAACCAGCTCAAATAAGTAAAATAAGTTGAGACTAAGTGAAACTTACCGAAACTTGATTAGACGACTAACCAGAACTAACCAAATCTATTAAAATTGACTATAACGTATCGGAACCGACTCAAATAACTAAAATAAGTTGAGACTAAGTGCAGCTAACCGAAAGTTGATTAGACAACTAACCAACACGAACCAAATCTATTAAAACTGATTATAACGTATCGGAGCCGGCTCAAATAAGTAAAATAAGTTGAGGCAAGTAAAACTAACTGGAAGTTGATTCGACAATTATCCAATACTAACAAAATTTATTAAACTTGATTATAACGTATCGCAACTGACTCAAACGACTAAAATAAGTTAAGACTAAGTGAAAATACCCGAAAGTTGATTCGACGATTAACCAAGACTAACCAAATTTATTAAAATTGATTATAACTTATCGTAATCGCTTCAAATGACTAAAATAAGTTGATATTAAGTGAATCTAAGTTGATTAGCCGACTAACCAAAACTAACCAAATCTATTAAAATTGATTATAACGTAACGGAACCAACTCAAACAAGTAAAATAAGTTGAGGCTAAGTGAAACAAACCGAAAGTTTATTCGACGATTAACCAAAAATAGCCAAATTTAATAAAATTGATTATAACGTATCGTTCAAATGACTAAAATAAGTTGATATTAAGTAAAACTAACCGAAATTTGAATTGACGACTAACCAAAACCATCCCAATCTATCAAAATTGTTTATAACGTATCGGAAACGGTTCAAATGACAAAAGTAAGTTGAGATTGAGTGAAACTAACCGAAACTTGATTGGACGACTAACCAAAATTAAGCAAATCTATTAAAATTAATTATAACGCGTCGGAACCGGTTCAGATGACTAAAATAAGTTGGCACTAAATGAAACTATCCGAAAGGTGATTAGACGATTAACCAAATTTAAACAAATATAGTAAAATTGAGTATAGTGTATAGGAACCGTCTTAAATAAGTAAAATAAGTTGAGACCAAATGAAACTAACCAACAGTTGATTAGACGATTAACCAAAACTAACCAAATTTATTAAAATTGATTATAACGTATCAGAACCAGCTGAAATAAGTGAAATAAGTTGAGACTAAGTGAAACTAATCAAAAGTTGATTAGACGACTAACCCAAACTAACCAAATTTATTAAAATTGATTATAACGTATCGGAACCGACTCAAATTACTAAAATAAGTTGTGACTAAGTGAAACTAAACGGAAGTTGATTAGACGACTAACCAAAACTAACCAAATTTAGTAAACTGAATTATAACGCATCGGAACCGACTCAAGTGACTAAAATAAGTTGAGACTAAGCGAAGCTAACCGAAAGTCGGTTAGACGATAAACCAACTAATCCAAACTAACCCAAACTAACCAAATCTATTAAAATTGATTATAACGTATCGGAACCAGCTCAAATAAGTAAAATAAATTGAGACTAAGTGAAACTAACCGATAGTTGATTAGACGTCTAACCAAAACTAACCAAATCTATTAAAATTAATTATAACGTATCGGAACCGACTCAAATAACTGAAATAAGTTGAGACTAAGTGAAACTAACCGAAAGTTGATTAGATGACTAATAAATCAAAACTAACCAAATCTATTAAAATTGATTATAACGTATCGGAAACAGCTGTAAAATAATTTGAGACTAAGTGGAACTAACCGAAAGTTGATTAAACGACTAACCAAATCTAATAAAATTGATTATAACGTAACGGAACCGGCTCAAATAAGTAAAAAAAGTTGAGACTAAATGAAACTAACCGAAAATTGATTGAAAGACGAATCTAATGCAGTTTTTACAACCACCACTAATGTTATAAATTGTAAAAACGATCGCAACTTGAAGTAATATGCATTTACGTGTTATATTTTGGTAAACTAAACTTACGTAATCTGCTAAAAGTCATTTTTTACAATAGATTGTGCTAAGGGTGACTTTTAGTTTCTCACGACAGACTAGTCGTGTCTTATATCGTTAGATCGAGGAATGTCATACGAATCGAATGTAAATGGTCTTTTGCTTTTTCAACCACACTATAACGTTATAAATTGTATAAAAGAACGAAACTTCAAGTATTATGCATTTATTTGGTATATTTTGGTAAAGAAAACTTACGTAATCTAACATGATCTCACCCAAACTTCTATCAACTATTATATTTCAACACAATTATGAGTTTTCTCAGATCTCAAATTTAGTAAGCGTTGCATTCTGCTTCGGCATTTTCATTGTCTCCCCCGGTTGCATCTTTGTGAAGGACTGTGAATTTTTAAGTATATCTTAGTATCCTATCTCGATTTATTCTTCATGTGCGTATTCCAAATTCGTTATCTGCAAAATAAAGACAAGGGAATGACGCCTGGTCCCTTTTGCTTTTTAGGCCGTACAAAGGCACAGAAAAATATATCACGATTATAATATTTGACAGGTTCGAAATTTACTCTTAGCTATAGAGGCATGGGAAACAACAAAACGTTTCAATTTTAAATACAAAGCATGACAACAGTCAAATTTATACTTCATTGATATTGGCGTTCGCTACTTCAGTGATAATTCAATATTTAGAGATGTAAATTTTGTAAAAGGCTGTTAGCAGTTGACAGTTTTGTAGGGGTACATTTTAATTTTATAAGCTAACTCTAGGGTATGCCATACTGTTTCAGCTTTACGTATCAACATGTTTTCTATTCAGAACAAATTGAGGACTAATACAATATTAATGCAATATTTTTCACTATATTTAAGATTTGTATACACTAGACTATTGATAAACTATAGACATTTTGGTTTACAGATTTTATATATGAAGAGAGAAATATTACTTTCCAATGTCCTATAATAATTATTATTATTCCCAATTTTATGAAGCTTTTATTTTTTTATATATTTCTACCTTCGTTTTTGCTATTGCATCATCTGGATACCTGAAGGTTTACTGAAAAGCATCTGAAAACAGGAAACATGTGTTGGTTAAATCGGAAGATAGATAGAATAACGTTTTCTTTTCAGTCGTACCGTTTAGATATTAGAGCTTCCTAAAATTTGTAAAATGGAAATTTTTTAATTATAGCATTTCAAAATAAGGGCGCCGCTATCACAAGCACAGTATCTGACCACTGCACTACCAGACCGTTGAAAACATTTCAGTAGACCGTAAAGAGCTGTATTTGTCAACAATGTGATGCGGTCGCAACTCTGAAGCCCGGTGATGTTGTACGGGCAACGTCTACTGTTCCTCATGCACTTGGTCTCGCTATTTCACACAAGTTAAGCTAGCAACAATGTTTCGGTAGTCAAGTCAAGGTGTCTAAATTCACTTGCGTCTAAGAGGCGTCGCTAGGCAAACTTCAATTTTGGACGGATTGAATTTCGCGCGTACGGGTTCCGAGGTTAGGGTTAATATCCGTTTCCGATTTTTGCCTACTGAATTTTGATTGGTTATCAATTTTTGATTGTGATTGTTGTCAGTCTAATTTTCGTAGTGGGGGTTGAAGGATCATTCCACGTTGGATTGGCGATTTTGGTTCAGCGTCACTTTTGAGTCAACCTGTCGTCAAATTAGCAGATTTGGGTGCCGGCTGGAAATTTTGCAGCCTTTTGAGGGATTCTCCAGTCGGGTCTTTGTTTTCAAGTTTCATAACTGTGTCTTACCTTTTTGCTTAGTGTTTGATGTCTGAAACTGCCCTTTGGGGAATTTAAATGCTTAGATAGGTGAGTGTTTCTGCGTTTTTGTGCATCTTCCTTCCTGTGAATGCCACCATTTTGGGAAGCCATTTGGATGGATTTTAATTCCATTTTAATCTCTCTTACAGAGGCCTGGTCGTCCATCCTTGCAGTCTGGTGATTCCGGCGCCGGCGTGAGCTACCAAGAGGATATTTAATTTTTTAATTGTTTAATTGTTGCTCTGAGTTTGAGTGTCTTTTCATGATTATGAGTTATATGCGGAACCTTGAATATATTGATGTTTTACAGG
>MU184042.1:24201-38396 GCA_016904865.1 Pissodes strobi | reverse complement strand
TTTTTATAACGTTATTTCCGAAAATAAGTTTTTCTTTAGCTGTATGTCAACAACAGATTGACTCAGGCTTTTAAGTTCTCAGTACAGCAAATATTTTGAGCATTTGCTTAGGCCAATCATTTGTTCCTTTTCGTAAAGTAACCAAGTAAAGTTAATCGCTTTCTTCTCTATTTATAGTCGTTATTGTCAGGCATAAGCCGAGGGTACCGGGGTACCACGATTATTAGTATTTTCTCTTAGAATTTACTTGACATCTCAACTCATTAGTGTTTTTTTTATCTTTATATCTTTATAAACAACAATTTCACTTTTTTTTTTGGTAATAAACCAATTCTCTGTTTGCCTATCTACCTGTTTTATTTAATTAGCTTTAGTATCAGTGTTCCAAATGGGAAGTAATAAGAAGTAAGTATACTTGATTTATACTATTTGTGCTTAATAATTGAAACGTTCTGGATTTACTGATTTTACCTTTATTGCTATCCTTTATTACTGACTTTGGTTTTTGATTAATATTTGAGTATTTACATTATTTTTCTATTGTTAATACTGATAAATTTCTGGCATTCAAATCTGATTTAATTTCTCTCTTATATTTTTTATCAGTTTATTTTGTCGTGAAGCTTAAGCTAAAACGAGTTCCATATTTCAACGTTGGGGTATTTCTTGCTTGTGCCGTCTACAAGCTCGTGGCGCCTTAAATAAATAAACCCACCCCTACTCTCTGAAATTTGAGATAGGGCCTAATTTGTACGCTTAGACGACAACTCGTTCTAGCCTACGTATCGATACACGTAAATTCCTTCAGTTTCAATTTTAAATTCTCAAATTTAAAATTTTTCTTTCAATTTGAAATTATTCACTCTCAGTTCCTTCTAAGGTGGAGTGAAGGTTTTGCGCGTATTAGAGGGATAAAAGCAAGCGTCGCAGGAGAAGCAATTATTTATTGATTCTTACAAGAAAAAATTTTAAGAGCCTCAGTGTAACCCAGTCACCCACCCCCAGGGAACTGGGATTGTATTTTATCGCGTCAAGTAAATACCAACCCAGGAAAAAAATTTACAAGCCACTAAGGATGACGAAAACTTCCCCAACAATGATGTAGTAGACTGGAAACTTTTCATTCACTTGAACTTTTGCTGGGAACAGCAGGATGAAAATCTTTTCTTATTGATGACATTATTTGCTTGAGGTCAATTCACAAATATTCCAGCGAATGCAAAAATATTGTTTATTTGGCTGAACGAAGAGCACTGCATATCAAAAGTCTGGCAAGATAAAAAAATATAGTTCTCGACAAACTGTAATGAAGGGTTGGGCATGGCGGCCATCCATAACTCAGAGAGGAGGTGAAAATTAAATTTTGGATGAAGACTTATTAAAATTTCAAGAAATGGCTGTTGACCTTTTTCAAGAATTTTAAGAAAATGATCAAATATATGCGGTAATTCAGTAATAGTGATGGATAAAGCCAGGACAATTCTAGGTTGATAGAGAAGGTTCCCACAACTTAATGGAAAACATATACCAGCGAATGCAAAAATATTGTTTATTTGGCTGAACAGAGGGTACACCGTATCAAAAGTCTGGCAAGATTAAAAAAAGATCCCGAGTGCTGGACAAGATGTAATCCTGCCTCCCTGTCAAGACTGCTGTCTCGATAAGGAGGCAGGCTCATTATAACTCATGGAAAAGATGGATATTAATTTTTGGATGAAGGTTTATTAAAATTTCAATCGAATTCAACTAAACTAAAGAACTAGCTGCTGATATTTTCGAAGAATATTTTAAGCAAATGATCGAATATATTCCCAGTAATTCAGAAATAGTCATGGATCATTCTTGGTTAGCAGAGAAGCATGAAAATAAGCTGATATCATTGAATGGTGATTGAATTGTGGTGCCAACATGGAGAGAAAAGAGCTTTTGGAAATTGTTATTATTAAGACGGTACAAAATTGCCCCCCTGTGCGCTGCAGAACCCAACGGAACTTATATGGGCACAAGTGAAAGGTTGTGTTGCTAGCTTAGACTATATAATAAATATATACTCTAAGGTTGCTAGGAACACCAACACTTTTAAGATTCAAGAAGTACGACTACTCCTGGTGGATTCAGTAGCGAACATAACTGCGGAAAACTTGCAAAGCACCATAGAACATAGCAGAGGAAAGAAATGTGGAACTTTGACGACGTAATCGACGAAACTATGGCAATTTAGGACATGACGAATTTTTCTGAGAAAGATTTTATCGACTTCTAATTATTAAGATTATTAGATTCCATTGTCGGTCTATTTGCAAGCAATAATTTATTTATTTGTTGTTATGAACGTTTTATTTTGGAGTTGGAGAAGGAAAATGTTCCCTTCCATCGCTGTGTACCTTTCAGGAATAGAGTTGTAACTGCGTTTCCATTTGCTCAAAAAATTTTTTTGAAGACGAAACTGCACACCTTACTGACACCTTCACATGGATTTTCGATGGCTCGGTATTTTTCAGACGACTTATCCATGCAAACTTTTAAATTGTTTAATAACATTCATGTTTACAAAATTTTGTCTGCTAAATTTTGCAATTATTTCTCTTTCACTCATTATTATTAATTCTATTGCATGTACCCTCTGTTAGCTTTGGATGTGCCACCCATAATCCATTTAAATTTTTTCTGAAATGTATTAGGAGTGCTGAGATTTGACCAGATTTAAATTCGAGGTTGATTCTGTCCATTTTGTAAACAATAACCAGTGCTGTAAATTTTCTTCACAATGAATTGTATTAAATGTGAAAGCGTCCTGGGTGATCTGAAGGATGCAATTCCTTGTGATTCCTGCAACCGTAAGCTGCACCGTGCCTGCTCTGGCCTTACCGCATCGGAAGTTCGGGTAATGGATCTACGAAATGGCCGTCAATTGAAGTTTTTTTTGTCAGGATTGTCTTGATGGCCTGGCAGCTGTTCCAAAAATGAGCAAGCATTTGAGTGACATGCAGACTCAATTAAATTATGTGATAAAATCATTGGACTCTTCAAGGAAATCTCATGCGGGACCACAGGCAGATACAACTACATCTAACAGACCACAAGAGGCCTCACTGATCAATGAAATAAATGAGAGAGAGCAACGGGCTTGTAACCTAATGATTTTTAACTTAGATAAGTCTGGTGAGGACTTGCAGCGGGTCTCCAGTCTTATCGAGGAGATTGGTGCGGGTTCTGTCCATGTTAAACAGGTGTCTCGAGTTGGAAAGCCCAATAAAAACGGCCATCGGGCACTTAAGGTGGTTTTAGCTGGTCAGGATGAGGTTAGGTGTGTCCTAAAATGTAAGCAGAAGCTTGACAGATCACTTGAGATTTACACTGAAGCCGATCTCACCAGTGATCAAAGGGAGTATCTGAGCTCGCTTAGAGCCCAACTAAGAGACCGGACAGCCAATGGGGAACCGGACTTAGTAATTTCCTATGTGCGCGGATTTCCCCATATTTCTACTAAAAGCAAAAAACTAACTTCTTTCAGCCAACATTATGCCCCTCAATCGATTCGTGATACCTACTTAACTATTTATTACCTGTTTCTACCTCTGATGTAATTGTCCTCACAGAAACGTGGCTGAACAGGGACTTTCACAATGCTGAACTCGGTTTTAATAACCATAAAGTGTACCGTAGAGATAGATGCTCCGTCATTACCGGCCTTACCAGAGGGGGTGGTGTACTTATTGCGGTGAACAATGAAATCAACAGTAAATGTGTTGACATAGATGTGGGCTGTGAAGCAGTTTCTGTCATCCTGAAGATTAGTAAGTGTGAGCTAATTTTAAGTGCAGTGTATTTTCCTCCAATCTCTCGCGTTGACGTCTATACCACCTACTGCTCTTACCTAGATTCAATTTCCGAACTCTATTCTAATGCAGATCTGTGTGTTGTGGGGGACTTTAACTTATCTCATGTGGAGTGGTTCACCGAAGGCCTTGGTTCATTCTGCACACCGCTATACACAGTCCGTTAAGTGAGAGAGACACCATCCTTCAAGTATCCAACCTGTGTTCATATTATAATTTTTTCCAAGTTAATGCCATTCGCAATGCAAGGAACTCCATTCTGGATCTGGTACTCTCAAACATGGAGAGTACATCTGTATCTAGGTCTAAAGACATCTTGTTACCAGAGGATCCCTATCATCCATCCCTGGAAATACGTATCCCACGAAAAAGCGTTCCAGTTTCCCCTGGTCTTCACGAGACCGGTTGTTATTATGATTTTAAGAATGCAGACTTCCAATCCATTATTAATTAACTTATTTGTGTCCTGTGGGATGACCTTTTAAATGGTCTAACACTGGACAATATACTCAACGATTTTTATGAAATATTATACACAGCAATTGATTTGTGGGTACCTGTAAAAAAATTACCCACATTTAAATTCCCCCGTTGGTTTTCCCCTCAACTTCGTCAACTGACAACACTCAAAAAAGCCGCTCATAGAAGATTCAAAGGCTCTAATTCTCAAAATGACTACAATTACTTTTCTCAGTTAAGAGCGCGATATGAAACACTCTCTAGATCCTGCTATTCTGAATTTATTTTTGACACGGAGCGCTCTTTGCTTGATGATGTCAGGGGTTTCTGGAATTTCATCAATGCAAAGAAAAAGGACCCCGGGCTACCTAAAGAGATGTTCTTGAATGAGGAAAACTGAAGCTCAGGTCCTGATGTGACAAATCTTTTTGCCTCTTACTTTTCCAGTGTGTGTTCTCAACCAAATCTAATCCTAATTTTGCTTTGGAACAGGGCCACCTTAATAACTTAACCCTTAATAACTTTCACATTCCCATTTCAAGCATATACAATAAACTCTCCACACTCGATATTAATAAAGGCCCAGGCCCAGATGGAATCCCCCCGAGGCTCCTCAAAGAGTGTAGTTTTGTACTGGCCAGACCATTGTATGTCATTTTTAACAAATCCCTTGAAACCGGAATCTTTCCTGATCATTGGAAGTTGAGCTATGTTATTCCAATTCATAAGTCTGGTAACAAATCGAACATTCAGAAGTAGAGATCCATATCAATTCTTAGTTGCATACCAAAGCTTTTTGAATGCCTCATGACTGACTATCTGACCTCTCAGTTGGGCGGGTTCATTGGTGTTGAGCAGTACGGGTTCACCAGAAAAAGGTCAACGGAGTTGAATCTGGTCTCGTTTGTGGAGTTCCTGTCGAGTGCCCTGGAGAATGGGAGTCAGGTCGATGCAATATACACCGACTTCTCCAAAGCTTTCAACAGAGTCAATCAGCATGTCCTGGTGGTTAAGTTGCAGGCTGTTGGAGTTGGTGGGTGCCTTCTGGCCTTGCTTTCCTCTTATCTCCATGACAGGTCTTTCTATGTTCGCGTGTCAAACTTTCTAAATACCAGTTGATCAGATTATCTACGCAGACATGGAGAAAACTCTCAATATCAGCACCTTATCCGCACGTCGACGACAACATGACATAAAGCTCTTATATAACCTTATAAATTACAGGTCCTACGACCCACTCTTGCTTAGTCTGATAAAATTTCGTGTTGCTCCTCGTGACACACGTAATGCTTACACATTTGCCCAGTGCTTCCACAGGACCAATTATGGATACAACTCTCCTATCTCACGTATAACACGAACAGTAAATAACGTTAACATAGATCTCTTTGGCATTTCATACAACCAGTTTCTAACTGACTTAAAGGGGGCCACCTGAACAATGTTTGAATGATGTGTATCTCTATAATGTTAATATATCATAATTTTCTCATATAGTTAGTAATATTATTGCCTTTGTGTTCTGTAAATTATCTTTTAAGTGGTATTTGATTTAATTTGGTATCTAATTTAACTTATTTTATTTTATGTTGTAAAGCATCTTGTACTAAATTGTAAATTGTAATATGTAAAAATGGGCTAGCCCGTGAATAAATAAATAAATAAATAAATTGTATCCTGACTGATGTATTATGTAGATGAACTATAAAAATTGTTTCTTATCATATTTTTTGAACTTTTAACTTAATGATTCCTCTGGCATTTCCTTAAAAATTAAATACTGACCTTTATTTGGAAAAGGTTATCAACCTAAGGGTTTCTAAGACAATATGCTATCCGATGGTCTGACCTTAACAGGGCGTTTCTTTGCTTTCAGTATTTCGGCATATCTGAATACGTAGAGGCAACATCGTCCCTTGAGATATGGCCAAAATAAATTTCGATAACGTCCCAAAAACTCTAAGATTTAAAATTTTTATTATATATTGCTTGAGTCCTGTATTAACTACTGGATACCGTACGCATGTAGTAAAGTAGGTTTAGCATCATGATCATCAAATATTTTAAGGGTGTTAAGTTCACATTAGGAAGCAATCTCAACCATTCGGATAACTAGAACAGCTATCGGGACATTTTTAAAATTCACGTTATTTTTTATTTTATTTTAGTGCGTTTTTGCTTTAGAAGTAGTAAAGAAGAGGAGAATTGATTAAGGAAAATTCCTAAGGAAAATTGGCAGATTGATATGAAAAATATTAATTTTTATTGCATGGAGAAATGGATTTTGTATTATCTCCAATACACCATGGTGTCTAGTTTGCTGCGAAGGGATGACGAGAGGGAGGATGTTGTTTACAAATTAGTTTCATATTGCCACGACTTTAATCTCATTGTGTCGGTATCCCGCTAAATGTTTAGCATAGTTTGTGCTAGATGTTGTTGATTCTGTTGACTGGATGTCGAAGGGGTTATGTAGATACAGTAGGATCGATCTATGCCGGTGAGAAGGTATGGCAAAGAAGACACTACGGTAAAAACAATATAATATCTATTGCCAAAGACTTAATAAATTTACACTCTACTCGATAATGTATTTTCGGCTGAAGCATAGGAGTCTTGGTAACTGGTTATAATAGCGTTTTAAGGGTTGTATTGTGTTTTGATTTTGTTTATTTTTTGGCTATTTAGGTTAGGCAATTATAGTATCTTAACGACAGACTAGTTTAACTTGATTTCACTCAGATCTAAGTTCACTTTAACCACTATGAAATTATTTTAAATAATTTGACAGATTTATTTTGGCTTCTACTTTCGAAATAAAATGCATGAGAGTTTAATCTCATTAATCTGGTACAAACTGATACGTAGCCTGTAGTATTTCTAACTAATTATTAGTTAATATCTTATTATTTTTATAAATTTAATTAGATAAAAAATCTTTCAGAAAATCATAATATATTCTATGTGGAGGGGCCTTCAAAAACGATGAATGGACACTTGATGACGTGACGTGAATGGTGGGGCGAGAGTTTGTTGTAAACGTTTGCGTGATGCGTCTAAATTAAAAACAAAATATCAAAATAACACTGTCATTTTAAATTTTGATTTTTCAGAAAAGTGTTTTTGCGTAACTTTCTATATCAGGAGAGTATTTTTCCACTGGAAAGGCCGGTTCGAGCATTCTCTCTTCCCACACGCACTGGTTTGATGATGCTCACTTTCATCAGTTTGAAATACGCTGGCATTTATGTTCCAAATATAATTTTTAGAAAAACGTAAACGTATCAGTACCGGGAATTGCAATTAATCAATTAGCTTTTCTGACCAATATCTTATCTGTTTTTATGGCACTAAATAGAGGGATTTTCATCTTGGGCTATTAAACCTTCAGACCTCATATTAAAACTTTCAATATAGACAAAATCAGGCATTCATCTTGATCAATATGGCATTATTTTCATCTCTACATTTAAGCTGTTAAGTAGTATTATTATTTGCCACTTACCTAAGTTAAATTAACATTAACCGCGTTGGAGTCACTACTAATATCTGTTATTCAAAAATTTACTTTTCACGGAAGCATAATACCTGCCCTCATTTTAAAATTAGTAAACTTAACAACCAATAATGACATAGTCCATAAACTGAGTTAGAGTACATCTTAAAGCTGTTTTTAATGGACCATAAATGTTTATGCCTTTCGCTAGTGTATGCAAATCAACTATTTTTAGGTTTTAGTACCTTGTTAGGTTTAATCGTTTTTATAGTTCTAATTTTTATACACTAAATGCACACTTTATCAATTTCTTCATCCTTGAATAAATACGAAAGATTCATGTTTCATCTGAGTTCACCTTGAAATATATTTCTGAATAGTCATGGAATATATGCTGTCATAAGGTTGCGTAAGACTGTTAATGCTAAATGCTTTTATTTGCCCCTATATTATGAGATTAAATATTGTCACGACTATGTTGCGTAATGCTTGATTACCTTCTGCTGGTTAAATGGGAATACTGCAAGACTCTCGCTTACTTAATAATACGAAAAAGAAGTGAATCTCAGTCCAAAGGAAAATACCGTAATTTACGAATTGCGTATTGAGCCTTCTTTGGTATAAAAAACAGTCTTACGATAAGGATAACCAGTAAATGGCCCAATTAATACAGCGATGTAAGAGCATAAGAGTCTTTTTTATCTTTTTTGCTTGTATTCTGGACGTGTAGGGAAAGGACTCGGTTTACTGGCGGACCAGGTACGTACACCCTTTGTCTGTAGGAGGGCTCGGTTTACTAGCGGAGCAGATAAGTGAACCTTGATATATATGGGTGGCTACCGTTCACTGGAGCGTCAGATACGTGAGCCATGTATGTGTATGGGTGGGTTCGGCTTATCGGCGGATCAGGCGCACCCTGTGTATGTTCGAATTTGATCAGATACTATTAACTGATGATCAAAGCTGTGCTCTGCGAAAATTTATGTTCGTCTTTGGAAGACGTTGACCTACTTAGGTACAAAGTATTAGGCACTAGCGTTTGTACCGCGTGAAATGATATTAAAACCGAGAATCTAAATTGATTTTAAAGATACTTGGAACATATTAATTTTTCGTTGACAATATATTGTACTTTCTTGTTGCCACTTATTTTCCGATCCAAAATGAAGGTATATAAATATGAGCGGTTATTCTGTCCTCAGTTCTAAGATCAAAATCAAAATCATTTATTGGTGCCAGTATACAAGACAGTATTCAGACAAGTCAGGATTTAAAATAAACAGCTTGCATCCAAAAATGCAGACTGACACTAGGTTAAAATTATAAAATAGACATACATGTTAAAATATAATATATAATATACTACAGATAGACATTATGCAACACGCAATATGCAATTAAAATTTATGATTTAGAAACTCCCTGTGACTATAAGAAGCATTATTTGTCAAAAGTTGCTTTATTATGATCTTAAATTCGTTTTCTGGGAGTTCTCTGATTTGGACAGGAAGGTGGTTAAAAAATTCAACTCCTAGATATCTGGGGCCATTCCGACACCTCTCCAAGCGGCAGTAAGTTCGCAGAGGATTGTGTTTGTGCCTAGTGTCATAGCTGGGGACACCACTGTGCACCCCATACGTTTGGCTGTTTGCCCTCACATGAAGAAGACCGTCCAAGATGTATTGGGACGGGAGAGTTAGAACTGCAAGGTCTTTAAAATCCCGCATGCAGTCATCCCTAAATCCCAATCCCGCCACGACCCGGACAGCCCTCCTCTGAAGACCGAAGATACGGGTGGCCCTAGGTGCATGACCCCACACGAGCAGGGCGTAACTCATAATTGAGTGGAACAGAGCAAAGTAAACAGTTATGAGAACGAAATCGGTGACGCACCGAGACAGACGTCGGAGCGCCAGCAAGCCACTTCCAAGCCGCTTTGCCAATTGGTCTACACGAGCATCCCACCTAAGTCCGGGATCATCAGTTACACCCAGGAATTTCACACATGGTGTGCTGTCATTAACTCCTCCAAGATCTCTCAGTCAGAAAACTACCTGCTTCGTTTTATCTTGGTTCAAAAGCAGCCTGTTTGCCTCAAACCACCCTGCAGCACTCTCCCGTGCCACCCCCAACCTTTCCGTAGCACTCTCTAGGGAACACGCTGACATAAAAAGGGTAGTGTCATCAGCAAAGAGTGTGTGTCCTTAGTGTCTTTGTCACCAAATGGTAGATCGTTTATAAAGATCAAAAATAAGATGGGTCCCAGTAGAGAGCCCTGGGGAACCCCTATTTTGACAGCACTCCCCGAAGATGACACCACCCACCCTGACAGCCTGTTTTTAAGGTATGATCTTATAAGAGCAAAACTGTTTTCTGCGAAATTATAATGTTGAAGCTTGTGCAATAGATGGTCATGGGTAACACAGTCGAATGCCTTGCTCAAGTCGCAAAACAGAACTGCATTATATTCAAGATCTTCAAAGCAATCCAAAATTTTACTAACTTAGTCTAGAATGCCTAAGACCGTGTTTTTTTTGCGTCTAAAACCAAATTCACAGGTCGCAAAGCATCCATTCTACTCAAAGAAATTCACGAGTCTTATGGCCATGCATTTTTCCACTATTTTTGAGATTATGGGCAAGAGGCTAATGGGTCTATAATTTGAGATGTAATTTTTATCCCCTCTTTTATGTATAGGTACGACCATAGCTTTTTTTAAGAATATCTGGAAAAGTATTTTGCTCAAAACACAAATTAACAAGTTTTGTCAGAGAAATTATAATTGTATTTTTTATACTTTTAATTAAGTTAACACTTAAACCAAATATGTCCTTACTGGTCTCATTTTTTAGGTGGTTAATTATATCCCTCATTTCATTAAAAGATATTTCAGAAAATTTAAATGAACTTGTTGAAGGAGGAGTTATATTCTTAAAATTTTTTAATGGATCTGATTGACTATCTGGTATCTCTTTGATAAAATTATGAGCAATGTTGCAGAAAAAGTTAAATGATCTATTGAAGGAAGTATGCGCCCTAGGGTATGTCTTTCGTTGTTCATTAATAATATTCCCCATCGTTTTTGTTGGATTCCTTGCTGATGATACGGCCCGGTCATTTGCCGGTACCTTAGCCTCCCTTATTGCACCACTATATTGTTTCTTGTAGTCCCTATATTCCTTGGCCAATGCCAGTTGGCCATGTTGTTGATTTAACTCTCCCAGAAATTTAAGGTGTTCCCTTATTTCCCTTAGGTTGTCATCAAACCATGATGTGTTACCTGGCTGACCAGATCGAATAGTTATTGTTTTTCAGGTGCCTTCCCAGATAAGCTTGTTCTAAAATTTGGATAAATAAAACAAACTTTTGGTCAACATTAGCAGCTGGGTCTTCGATAAAAGCAAAAGAAGTACTGTCCAGTACATTCTAGAAATGCAACATCCCATGTTGGGTTAGAGGCCTATATACTTTGCATATTTCTGAACCAGTTATTTTATGTTAGCTCCATCAGTAAGTCTGGAGACCGTAATAGGCAAATTCATGTTGTTTTTCTCGTTTTTTATCTTTTTCCAATACTGGTTTGATGTGGTAAAAAGTAACTTATTATATCCGCTGTATGTACTGTTTCTTCCTGTATCTAACTGATTGACTCGTATATTCTTCAATATCTCAATTTTACTTAAGATTCTGGCTCGGTATTCATACTCACCCCATAAACAAGTTCTTTGCTGTAACATGCTTCAAGTTGAACATGCTTTCTTCTAAAAAAAAGTAGCGCGTCCACCAACTCTAGAAAAAGATACACCATCTGGATCAAGCATATTGAAACACAAGAGAACATTAACGACCCTGCATAAGGCAATATGTACTCGGAAACTTTTCCCTATCAGCTCATCGGCTTAATAAGTCACTTCTGAAAACTACTCCAGTGAATTATGCAAAAAACACTGAATACAACAGACGCAAGGTTAATGGTTCGGATTTAAAGACGAGTTTGGAATGGAAACATATGTTTCACAGATTTCGAGAAAACCTTTGAAATTACCTCTTCATAAGATACTTACAGGACTTACGCTCAGATGATAAGAATATCAGTCTAATTGCAAACGTAGAGAGAATTGAAGGGAGTTAGCGCTGGTACCCGCCTCTGTCATTGCAACCTATGCACGATTAGTGTAGCACTTCGAACCATGCTTAGAGTCCGGTCTTCCTACTCAGACTCCACAAATTGAGTACCTTGTAGGTCCGGGTTTGGTCTCTCCCAGCCTTGCATACCTGAGCCTGCAGAGAGCCTCACACTCCCACCACATATGTTTTGGAGTTTCTCCTCCTGACAGAACCTGCAGCGGCTATTAACATGCACAGCATCGGAGCGAATGTGCCAGGCTGATCTTTTCCATGCGTCTGTTCATTCTACAGTGCCCCGTCAGCTGACCCACTAATATTCTTATCGTCGTGGGACTCCTCTTAAGTAGATCTGCTGTGAATTTTGGGGGGCCATGTTTTATGAACTCTTTGGCCTGTAGTTGCTCCGGTGTTTGTAACCACCAGTTTAGATATTGTTTATCCATCCAGCTTTTAACTGCTGTTTTGAACACCCGTCCTGCTATCCCGCAGTAGGACTCCGGTCCCAACGTAACCTTACATGCGCCCCGTTTTGCAAGTTTGTCGGCTTCTTCGTTGCCTTGATGACCTTCATGTCTCGGAACCCATGTAATGGTGAGCTTATTGTTACGACCGACCTCTTCAAGGGCACTTATGCAGTCTTTGACTAGTCTAGACCTGACCTTGTGTGCATTAACTGTTTTTAAGACGGCCTGACTGTCGGGGTATATGACTACCCTCCTTTTTCTAATGTTCAGTTTCTCTATCTCCATGGGATAGTGTTGATTTGCCGCGACCTCTGCTTGGAACACTGTGGCTTGACTGCCCATGTTTATGGAGATATTTGACCTTGGTCCGTGGAGCTGGAGAGATGAAAGAGCAATTTGAAATGAGTGTCAGACGGGGTTGCATCTTGTTTCCGATGCTGTTCAGTCTATATACTGAGAGATCTCTCGTAGGAGTGTTCTAGTATAGCTCCTTAGATAATGAAGTGAACGGCATGCCTATCAGCAACATACGTTAGGTAGATGATACTGCAATTCTAGCAAGCAATGCTAACAAGATTCAAACCTTAAAATGTATGATTGATAGCTGAAATAATATTCTGATTATCCATTGGGTTACTTTGTAGACTAGAATCTTAATTTTCGACTTAGATACAGAATAGTCTCAAGTTATGCCTGGTGGGTAAACAAAATAGGTGCGTTTGAGATGTGGGTATGAAGCCAAGGCTAAAAATATCTTGTATTGAATGAATTTGTAATGAGGATGTGACCATGCTTGAAGTTATACAACTATTTGAAAATTCTCCAAAAAGAAAAAGCTTCTCCTACTTTGGACACATAGTACGTATAGAGCGTCGTGGAAGTCGTTCCAGTGCCTTATCATGCAAAGAGAAATCTAAAAAAGAGTGAAGGAAAAAATTGATAAGAATATAAAACAATCAGTAGTGGACGGGAATACAATATTTCCAGTCACTCTGAAATGATGCTATGAACATCGCGGGTGCAGGAATTCTTGCTTTAAAAGTATTGACTTCTAATGTTTGTGTTGAACTGATTAGTTAGTGGTCTATAGAAAATGGCAGACAATTTACATAAACTATAAATTATTCTTACAGTCTTCCAAGCAAAATTAAGACCAAACAATCATGTTCACATAACTATTATTATTTCTTAGACAAAAAATAGCTTTGACAGGTGGTACAGTTGAAAAAGCTGACTCAATGTATATTTATTGTAGTGTAATTGACCAAAAGTCCGGGAATATATCAACGGATGCATTTCTATTATCGAAATTCACTTTTTCTTTTGTGAATCTTTCTTGGTCAAATTATTGGAATAATAATTTATTCAGGAAATGAAATATTTTAGTAGATAATGTCAATAAGTTGATATCGTACTAACTTCTTTTACACACTGCGTCTAACTACTAACATATTCTAGAAGATGGCGTAGAGTCTTTAATAGAATGAATAAGATGGTAACGCCAACCCTGAATATAAAATGCTTTTTGAAAATTAAACTAGAGAGTAATTATAGTCTATGAAGCACTTAAAATTAACAACTTCAAAGGGTTTGGGCATACTTGTAATCGAATTGGGGCGTTAATTCCTTTCGAAGGAGCACTTTTAGCTAAATCGTTGTGGTGAAGGAATAGGGAGAAAATTTTGTGGCAAAAAGTCTGGAAACTAGTGTAGATAATATTATCATCGCTAGTTATCTATTTGCAAATACCCTTGTCTGATTCAGAATTTGTTCTCATGGAATATTGTTCTCCTAAAATTTTTACAGAAA
>MU184042.1:0-19201 GCA_016904865.1 Pissodes strobi | reverse complement strand
TATCATCCACAGGTATGCCCATTGCTTCGCATTTTCTCTTCCATCTTGTTAATGCGCTCTCTAGATAGGCTTTGAACAGTATTGGCGATATACCACACCCTTGTCTGAGTCCCTTTGTTACTGTGAACCCAGTTGTTAAGTTATTTCCTATTTTTATTTGTGTTATTTCATCATTATACAGTGATTTGATTGCTTTTATTATTTCAGCATTTATGTTGGTATGTTGTAAAGCTTCCCATAATTTTACAAGAGGAAGGAATGCTGTCATAGGCTTTTTGAAGGTCCACAAATAGCAAATGAGCTTCCTGATTATATGCGTTTTTTTTTCTACGATTTCAGTTAATGTAAATAGGTGGTCAATGGTGTATTTTCCTGCTCTGAATCCGGCTTACTCTTCTGCCTCCATTGCACTATATTCATCTTCTATCTTTTTTTTTGAGTATTCTCCCATATATCCTGCTTATGGTGTTGGTTACGGATATTCCTCTATAGTTGTCGCATTTATTTTTTACCCCCTTTCTTATAGATTATTGACATATATGACAACTTCCATTCTTTCTTACTACTCTGGTATTGGGGAAATTATGTCTTTGTTCCTTTCCCGTCTCATGTTCTTTAGTATTCTCCAACTTTCTGTGCTTTTTCTTCCACCTAGGTAAATGTGTTGAGTCGAGAGCATGTTCTCTCCCATTTTTCATTCTTTTTGGTACAGATCATTCTTCGTACCCTTGCTTGGACTGGTTTATATGCAAGCTTATCATTTAGGTTTTTGGAGCTTAACATGGTGTTGTATAGTTTTGGTTTGTTCTCTATTTCAGATTCGATCATCCCACCAGTATGGTTTTTGACGTTTCCTGGCATCCTAAAACCTCTCTCGCTGCTGCTTTTATGTATAATTTTATGTATTCATGCTCTTCCTCTATACCATCGAAAGATGTTTTTTGTAGTTTATTGTTTAGTCCGGCTTTGTAGAGTTCTTTTGTACTTTCCTGTTCTAAACTATTAATGTTGTATCTTATTTCGGTCACTTTCTCTCTTTCGTCATTTTCCTGTTTCTTTTCTTGTTGGTATCCTGTTCTAATAGGAAATACTATTTGTGTCTTAGGTAGGTGATGGTCACTACCACATGAGGCACCTCTTTTAACTTTTACATCATTGACCTTTAGCTCATTATTCTTTTGTGGTTATGTATTCAAGAATAGTTTTTTGGTTTCTTGTTTCCTGTCTCCATGTGAATTTATGGATGTCTCTGTGCTGGAAGTATCCATTTAGAACTTTTAGCTGATTTTGTTTGCATATTTTTATTACTCTCCTTCCATTGTTATTTACCACGTCCTCTACAAAACTTCCCATCACATTATCTTTATCCTTTCTTCACTCTCCCATTAAAGTCTCCTAAAACTATTACTTTTCTAGACATACCAATTTTTCCTATTTCTTCATTTAATTATTCGAAGAATTCGTCTTTATTAGCCATTTGGTAGTCTTCATTTACCGCGTACACTGCTATTATGGTTATTCTATATCCATGTATTGTTAGGTCCATTTTTATAAGTCTTTCATTTATTGGTTCCCATGTTGTCATAAACTTCCTCAGTCTCCTGTGTATGACAATTGATACTCCCTGCTTGGCTCTATCTTCCTTTGGTACACCACTGTAGAAATGATCGTATATTCCCCAGCTTTCGGACCCTTTTTCCTTCATCTTTGTCTCCGTCAGGATGGCAATATCAACCTTTAGATGTTTTAATTCATTTACTTTCCTTGAACAATCCTGGACATTCCACGTGCCAAAAATCGTTGTCGTTTTCCTTTGCTTGGTTCGTGATCTTGAGTTTTCTGTCCTTTTCCGAGGCTCTTGATTAGGTTTTTTAACAGTTTAATTTTTTTATAAGTATCGAGGAGTTAGCCCGATGACTCAACCCCCAACCTGGAGGAGCAGTCCAGTTTTTAATTCACGGTGGGTATTTTATTTCCCCACTACCCTTCGAATATGCTGGATTGCATACCCGACGAGCTTCCCCCAATCCCAATGGGGACGCACCCGATGGAGGTAGCTGGCAAATTCTCACACGGGGCGATATAATATTCAGATATAATTACAACGTTACAAAGTAGAGAACCCAACATTAGTGATTCTAAATTAGAACCAGCAAGTGGAAACGCTACGTATCTAGGCAAAATCGATATGACACCGGGGTCAGACAGATGGAGCAGCGAAACAGAAACTCTCGGAATAAATGAGGAGTAGGTATAGCAATGCTGATGAAGCGGTCCAATAAGATAAATATCATGAGTGTACTGCCTGTAGACTAACTAGAATCCACATTTATCGCTGTTCAAAGGAGAAGCAAGGACATTAACTCTAAAGATTACTATTAGCTCCATGATTCACTTTCTCGAGATATTTCTGCATATTATCCATGCAAAATAGAAGAAAAATTGGGTGAATCGCAGTTTGGAATCCGTAATGGAATTGAAACGCGAGATGTTCGTTCTAGAGTGTAAATTCTGAGTTATGCTCATGCCTGCTGATTCACTTATGGATTGAACTAACTAGAGTTGCTTTTTTACGCATTAAAAACTTTATACAGGCGCTAAGAATTCAAATGGTAAAGACTTACCTATGTCTTTCAATGTTTTTTCATGCCGCAGAATGATAGGCAATGATTATAACGTTGAGTGTTCTTAAGGTTGCGCAATGTAAAATTATGGATTCATAAGCATAATTACACATCTTATTTTTTTGGTATTAATACGGCAAAGAATAAAGGTTCACCGGTATGTTGCTGTTTTCCCTTAAAATGATATATCTACATCGATATGGCCTATGAAAAATGGTCAAAAATAGGCAAGTTTGTTTGAAATTCCTTTTCCTAAAAATGACCAACGTACCTTAGAAATATAGATATTTTTTATTTAAATTTTTTTTGCACACAATATATTTTCCTCCTATTCTTGCAGTAGCAAACGACCTGTAAAATTGCATGCAGTAGCCTCTTGACATAAAAATCATTGCAGGCCTATCGTATGGAGACAGAGACCTGTTGAGAGAATTTTGCGTTGTTGAGGTGGGTAAAACTGGCCTTTATATACATGTTTCGCAACATGAAAACATCAAAATATTTGAAACACTAAAACTGAAAATAATATAATTATTATTAGGACAAACCTACTTAATTTCCAACATCACAATTTTTTAAATATCTTAAAACGTTAGGTACGTGATGCAGACCTTCTGAGGTCATTGTTTCCATGTGCTAAACAAGGGCATCACTTTTTTGACCAATATGTATTAGTAAAATAAAAATTGACTAGTGATTAGTGATACATATCCGTTCAGTCCAATAGCTCACAGAAGTAGTACTTAGATTAGTTATACTAAAATGATCTTCCTTATGTAGATATAAATTCTTCTTATTAATATAAGAGTCAGAATAAAATTGCAATTAAAATGAGCTATTACCATATGCGTTATTATTCATATATTCAAACACTTCCTCAGACACTTCTTTGTGTAAGGTGGCGGAATAACTGACATCTAAATCTCGGGGCTATGACGGCATCGGCATACACAACTCGCTTCAAGGGTCCTTCGTGTGAGACTTCCGGCCCCATTTTAGCACCTTCCCTTGCATATAGAATGCGTTCATTTGTTGTGTAAGTGAGAAATACCTTTTTAATTTCTGGTCTCAATATGCTTTTAAATTCAAGAGGTTTTTGTTCTCCGCATTGCTATTCACAAGGATTACTTTCTAAAAATGCGGATAGACGCGTTTTTTATTATGGAACATTTAATTAATGTTGCCTTTGTCCCTTATATCTTGGTTTCAATTTTTCCATTATATATCGATAATTTGACATTCCACCAGATACCTATTATTAGCTATGACAATTAGAAAGATTTATGATAAGCCACTATTGGACGTAATTATTACTTTTCCCTACTAGTATGAAACTTTAATGTACAAAAAATGGTTAACTAACCCACACGAAGATTAAAAATGTCATAAGTACATATCTTATTAGTGTATTAAATGCAAATTAAACGAGGCAAGCCTTTTCAAGGGCTAATATTGTTAGTGCTAAATTCAGTTTAATAGAAGCGTTTTCAATACATAACGATATTACCCAACTTGCTGCAGCCCAACTCAGCAGACAATTAGAACTTGGAAAATGTAACGAGGTCAAACTACAAATTTTGGTTATGTACAAGTTAGGATACAATTATATTAAACAACATAATTATTAGCTGCTGATTATAATATGTACCGTACTGCATGCATTGAATATTCTGGATATATTATGGTTAATTGTTGATGTATTGAAGCTAACCCAAGCTAATATTTTCAATTAATAATTTCGAAACCCGTTCACAGTTTTTACCCAAGCGCTCTTTCTAATGTGGATATGGTATTGGATTTTTTGGTTAAAGTTTTCTTAAGAATAATATTTCATACCTGAATACCCAGCTTAATCTTCCCCCAATATGCATTAAGAATCTGGATGAGCTGTATAATTAGATATCCAATCTGGCCTACCACTTTTTACAGAAACTCTTATTTTCACTTGATTGATTGCAAATGCAAAGTCCACCACATGTTACATGAGCTATTGCAAAAGCACATCGATGAATAGATAGATATATTTCCTATTGTCTCTGAATCTGCCATGATTTTTGCAACTATCTCACGGCAGAGGTACAATCATCCAAAATATTAAAGCAGTCGAACTATTCATTAATGCAACATCATATTGACTAGAGCTTGTTTTTATCTCTAGCAAATATCACATTTGTATTTATTTTATATACCCTTATCTCCCAATTTAGATCAGAAAATCCGTTACCAGCGACTGAGACTTATCGCAGGCAGGAGCAGATTACAAGAATTAGTCAAGATCTGGAGAAAATTCGAATTTGGGGCGACAGGAATTTAATTTAGTGCTGCAGAATCCCAAGTAGCCACGTTTACCAAGAAAGCCAATACGGCATGCCCTGACATCATTATGGCAGGATTCGACCATTCCTTCATCCTCGTCAATTATTGGACTACTGGGTGGCTCGGTCAACCGAAATATGTCCTAGCATGACCACATTGCTAAACATCGCAAAATCAGCCTCGCAGAAGCTTGGTGCGCTATTTCGCAACAAAACACTATATACATCGCAGCAGCTACCCTTGCTCTCCAAAGCGCAAATAAAACCAGAAGAGAGCTGTGCGTCTCGTCGGTGATCCGCAGTTGACCCGGGATCTGGACAGTCTGGAACATCGCAGACATGTGGCCAATATGTCCCTGCTTTATAGATATTTTCACGGCAGATGTTCCCAGAATTTGGCCAGCACCATCCCGCTTCCAGCAGCGCCTGTCAGATAATCACGACAACTGGAAACACCTAGAACGTCGCTTTACAAGGTTGTCTGGCGCACTGCATCATTTTCGGCATCTGTTTCCCCCTAATTACAGCCTACAACTATTTAAGAACCGTGTCAATCAACATCTTCGCACAGACACCGCTCGTCCAGTGCCATAGGATCTTCCATTAGTGTGTGTGTCATTGCCATAAAAAATATATATTGCGCATTGTGAACATTTATTATTCTTGTGTTGTGAGCAATGTGAATAAAATTGGTTAATTATTATATACTGCCAATGTACCAATTGCATCATTGAATCTTCTTCTTCAGCATCAGCTACGTTTTATCCACTTCTATACACCAATAAATATTCTGCAAGCAGTTCTTTTCTGTGCGATTCTCAATCAGTTTTTCTTCGCCCTTTGCTTGAGATCCTGCAACCAGCCTTTTCTGGATCATCTCAGTTTCCTTTTGGTCTCTTTTGGTTGCCATCTTGTGATTTTAGATGACCATTTTACTTTGTCTTGTCTTCCTAGATGCCCTAAACATTGCCATTTCAGCTGTGCCACGCTATATCAATAATCTTCATTTATTGTCCGATTTCATCGCTTCTGAACCGATATCTGATTGGTTTTTCCTATTATGGCGCTTTCCATTACCCTTTCAACAGGTTTTAAGTTAGTTTGGGTCTTTATACGATAGCGTTAGTATTTCAAGCCCATGTATGTATATGTATGGTTTAACATTCTTTTCAGGTTGATAGGCATGTCGTAATATGTAGTATGTCACCTTTTCTCCCGAACACAGACTATTACCCAACGTAATATCGTGTCCTAAGTAAAGGAGTTCGTTAGCCCTTCATAATCTATAATTTCTTTTGCCTCCTTGCCTCATTGTATTAGTCTTGTCCTAATTTATCTTCATTTCAACTCTATCTTTTGTATCTTAAATAAATTAACTCGTTGACATTTCTCATTTTATGGATGTCTATAATACCTTCTGACCTCCTCACTGTTCATTATGTTTGGCCTATTCTAATCTATCTTCATCCCAACTTTAATAATATGTAATAATACATAAATAGATAAATATAGATAATTAAAATCTTTAAAAATATCCTTCATTCCTGGAGCGACTGGAGTTCGTATTGGATTGGTTTCAGGGCGTCGTCGATCATTATATGAAAAGTGACATTTCCGTATGTATATTTAATTATATTTGTGTACCCAAAATCAATTCCGTCTCTATCCATAACTGTGAAAATTATTCCAATTTCTATATATGAAGTCAAGGGCCTTAGAAAAGTCAGGAAATTCATGGAAGGCAGATGGAGTGGTATTTTGTAGTTGGCTTACTGGTCTACCCTTTCTTAACCATTTCTGAAAGCAATTCGGTCGATAGGTTGCTCACTCGCACACTTAAAACTTAATCCAGTGAGAAGTTTATATATCAGCGACATATTTTCAATAATTGTGATGTGATCTATTTTAAAGGGTTTTATAACTTCTGTATTGAACCTGTGTATCAGTATCTTCTGGAGCACAATATTCTTGTGCATTAGCCATTCGATGTCTCCTAGATTGAGCATATCCGATGGTATCTGATTTTCCCCTCGACATTTCATGTTTTTCATCTGCTTAAGTGCTACTCTTAGTTACCAATCCGTCTGTAAATGGACTGAAAATATATCTATGACTGAAACTAAACTCCCCTGCCTGTTATTGTTCATCTGCATGAGGTGCATAAAGCGTCAAATAGTGGTGGATATATTAATTAACAATTTCTGAACATTCTGAAATCTATTTGGTGTTAATGTCATTATCGGTACTCATATTTAAACCTTTTGAATTTTCCGAGAAATTGATTCTATATTATAAGTGCCAACGATTTTGAAAGGAATAAAATTAAAAACGCAATAAGCTTAACCAAACTAACCAAAAAAAATGGTATTATAATTGATAAAGAGATAAATAAGGATACTTATGATCATCCTGTATTGAGAAAACGTCTAATATTAAATGAAGATATAAAATTATCCGTTGCTGTTCAAGAAGCAAAACTTTATTATAAGTGGTTTAAATATTGTAAGGATGAAAATAGATGGTTTAAATCTCATTCCAACATACTTACGTGAGTTAATCCTATTGGGACAAAAGCTTATTTTTATGGCCTTTTTACAGACTTATTTCATTCTAAAAAATAATAACTTTAAGAGATAATTGAATTCTTGTTATGTATAGTATATGAATTTCAAATATTTATTAACATCATTCCTTTTAGCTCAGGTAACTCACGTTACATCGAGAATAATATATCGTGAACAGTCATTATAACAATTGACGACTAACGCGCCACCCTTTGACATTACAGGCATTTATAGTGTGACTTGTGAGCTGAGCACAGGGTATCATTAGTCTGCAGCTCTAATTGTCCACCATGTTATCATTAGCTGTTCCGTTACAAGTTGCCTAATTATGTTATGCATTGGAAGCATTTGAAATTGGATCTCGTTTCATGGTCAGCTTCATAAGGGCTTTGAAAGCTAGATTTAATTGAAATGGCTATGCGCTGACTTGTGCTTTCTCAGGATGTAATATACCAATTAATATTTACCATAAGTAACATATTTTCTTCGTTTTCATATTTATGATTTTATCTCTACATTTAATTTGGTTTAGTTTCAAGTAGGGAGGGTAAGAAAGTGCCACCAGAATTATTACCATAAAATTCTTGCCAACTATATTTCAGACATTCCAAAAATATAGATTTTTTGTAAGTTTATACATTAAAAATATTTTACGATATACTTAAAATGATAAGAAAAACGGTGTGTTCTTAAGACCATATACTAAAGGGGAAGCTTCAACAAGGTGGAATTAGTATCAAAAACTTAATAAAATAAAATAAAATGCTTGGAGGCGCTGGACGTTGTCACGGGCCGTTTTGGCTATCTTATATCGAAGCATAAATAACCTTAGAATTCGTCACCATTCATATCGGCTTCGAGCGCATTTGTATTTACTAGCGAAAAACCCTCGTAGATTCTGGCCGGCTTCGCTTCGACGATATCTTGATCGAGACAATACAAATAAAATTTGCGTTGCTAAACAAATTTCGATTCTGATTAAATTGAATTTGGCGCATGAGGACCCCGAAAGTAAAGTTGGTGGCCTTTTAGTGTTTCCGGCTTTCGTAGTATGTACTGTTTTTGGATTGGTTGTTAGAGTTAGGTATCGTGCGCAGTTACTTAATTGCCGCGGAATAATTAAGAAATTCTATTAGTTGAAGTGGCTTAATGACAATGCCCTTTTAGCTACTCTGAGTAGTTTTTTTTTTGTAGATGCCTATACATCGAAATCCCAGGTTTCCATCGTCTAATTCCCTTGGATGAATTATTAAGAGGAACATGTGACTTGTCGTGCCATGCATTCATTGGTGGAGCGAGATTTTCGAAGTTGGGATTCTCTGCTTCTCGAGTTTCCGATCTCCTGGCGTCACTCTCTACGTCGACCCTTGTGAATCAAGCAGTTATTTTGGGTACCGGTTGGAATCAATTTTTGATTTTACCATTGATGGGATTTTCCAACCGGGCCATTTTTAATAGTTTCAGTCTATATTTGCGCCTTATCTTTTCTTAAGTGTTGGTGTCTAAAACTGCCCTTTGTGGATTTTGAATGCTGCTTGCGAGAGGCCCTCTCGCCCACTGTAAAGCTATCTAGCGACAAGCAACTGGCTACCCCTACACAGGGTCCTCCCGTTGGGTCTATTCCTACCGCTGGCGCTGGGTCTATTCCTATCGTTGGGTCTGTTGCTACCGTCGGGTTCATTGCTTTCGACGAGCATCGTTTGCGACAGGGTGTTCCTTGGCTACGCCTGTCTAGCGGTACTACGTATATAGAGTCTTGCGGGCCTTCGCCTGTCAAGGAAGTCTTCCTTCTACCGTGAGCAGTTCTTTTCTGGAAACTGCCTGAGGAGCTACTCACCAATCAAGTGAGAAATTTCTATTTTTTTTTCTATGTATATATTGTGACAATTGCGTAATTAACTTACGCACTCTAATTATTATTTTTTTGGCTTTGCTTTCGAACAAAGTTTAACTTTTTTTAACTTGTTCTCCTTAATTAAGGCAACATTTATTTTATTTTTATTTTCTTTTAAATGAACTTTGAATGTTGGGCCAATTTTGTCTAGCCGAAGACGCCTGATTAAATTTAATCGAATTCTAAAATTCAGTTAAATCCGTTTGATCTGGAACCAATCCGATTTTGGATTAAATTTTGAACTTTTAATTGACTGACGCAATAACATTGTAGGTCGAACTAGTTTATTATTATTCTCAAATTTTTACGATTTCCGGCTTACGTTGGATACCCGTGATCAGATAACTACTATTGATGATAAGGCCTAGTAGACTTTGTTATTCTTAATTTTTATTTTGGCCTTTGATTTTTTTTATATATTCAAACAAACGGTTCATTATCCTTGTCCTACCGGTAACGTGACCGGGGATTATTGACGCTTAAGTTGACATACCTTAAAGTCTATAATTGATTGGTTGCTACAATAATGCCTGGTCTAACTAGTTATTTCTCATATTTTTTTTGCGGCAGTTACCCACGTGTCATAGATGATCCAGATTACCATAGTTAGTTAGTAATAAGACCCTGTAACGAATCATGATTCGACGTCCGTGAATTAGTCTTCGATTAAGTGAATATTCGAGATACTTGAATTCTCCTACAACGACATAACGAGTAGATATTTGCAAGGTCGCTGACCTGCGTTCACATTTCATTGACGCTATTTTTTTATTATTATTGCATAACGCGTTCATCGTAAATTACGATTGAATATTTCGGCGTTTGTTAAGATAAAGCGTGTAATTTATTTCTTCAAGTAACTGAGTAAAGCCTACAATTTCTCGTTGAAATTTAGATATTACAATAAAATTAAGCTGCTAGAATTACTTGTCATTTTCTCATCTTTATTCTTTCTTTTTATGACCAGCTGTGATATTCCATTTAACAGTAATAAACCGATTCTTTGTTTGTCTATTTATCTGTTTGATTTAATTAACTCTTGATTAATATTCCAAAGGAGAGGCCCGCTGAAGTAAGTATCTGATTTATTATTATTTGCGCTCAATAACTGAAACGTCCTGCATTTACTTTTGATTAATATTTGAGTATTTGTGTAACACTGACTTTAGTTATTTTTGATTAATATTTGAGTATTTGTTTATCACTAACCATAGTTTTTCTTTGGTTAAAATTCGTGTATTTGCTTATTACCGACTCTGATTTTTGATTAATTTTTGAGTAGTTATTTTTCCATTATTAATACTGATAAATTGCCGGCATATATATCTGATCTAATTTTCTAACTTATATTTGTTGTTTTATTGATCGGTTTTCTTGATAAAAGAGAAATTAACAAATTTTTGTTTTTTTTTTATTTTGTCGCGAAGCTTAAGCTAAAACGAGTTCCATATTTCAACTTTGGGGTATTTCTTGCTTGTACCGTCTACAAGCCCGTGGCGCCTTAAATAAATAAACCCACCCCTACTCTCTGACATTTGAGCTAGGGCCTAATTTATACGCTCGGCGGCAACTCGTTCCCGCCTACGCATCGACATACGTAAATTCACTCCATTTCTAATTTTAAATTATCAAACTTAGATTTTTTTCTTTCAATTTGAGATTATTCACTCACAGTTCTTTCTTAGCAGGAGTGAAGGTTTTGCGCCTATTAGAATGACAGAAAGAGCGTAATAACATGGATTCCGGTACCTCTCGCATGCTATTCAGTTCAAATGATTATTACCGGGATGTCATATCATATATCAAATATTATTTTTTTAAATCCAATTAAATGAGCATAAACAAGTATTCAAATCGTATTGAAAGTCAACAGATCGCAGTCCATTTATCGACACGCCTACGCATTAAAGTTCTTCTACAGGCCCGTCAAAATGTCAAATAAAAAAAAAGACAATAACAAAGTGCACGAAATATAAATACAAAATATTCGATTACTTATTCCATCAGGTACAGCTTTTAATTTGTCAGTTTCACTCGTAATTGAGACATCGCTTGTCCTAAATAACTTTTTCGTCGCTCTTAAACCTGAGAAACTTAATCTTTGATTTACAGGCACCGCCAAGCTTTAAAAGTTTTTTAATTTTTGCTAACCAATCTGGAAATGATTTCGAGTATTTCAGATTATTCCAATTAATTGCTGGAATTGTCGTTTTTTTCTCCTCTTATAACCGAAGGTTCCGTAATTAGCTAGAAGTTATAATTTGTGAGAAGAAATACATTTATTAGTGACTGTTATAAAACGTAAGAAATGGAAGTAAAATATTAAGCTTTTTTAAAAAGCATAAGTTGTCGGTTTACTATTATTCCCTGTTGCGCGTAAAACCCTTTTAAACGCGTTAGCTAGATATAATGAATAAGTTAGTACCTACCCTTAAGTATGCGGCCAGCGCAACATGTGTGCTCCGACTTGCTCGTCGGGCGGCGTGGGAGTGGGTCAATTACTTACTCTTGACCTGAGCGCCGCCAGTTTGAAATAACTAAATCCGCAGACCCAAACTTGAAGATCCTCGGTCTTAAGAATCCATAAGGGCGATCCAAAATCGACGACTATCGGCTACACAAGGGCGATTCAAATCCAAACGACTATTAACTACACCTGTTTGGTTGAGGTATTTCAGAGCAAATAAAAAACGGTAACGTTCGGGCAGGTTTAAATTTATTGGCGTGCGTTATGTTTGACGTTAACGTGTTGACATATCTCTTTCAATAATCAAAATAATATAAATATAAAATAGGTAAATGAGCTCAATTGGATACAAGTAATAATCTATATGCTCACAAATATATAGACAGTAATTTGAATTAAAATTGCGTTATAATAGAAGTGAATTAGATAAAGAATGATCGAACAATTATTAGGCATGTTTTAGCTATAACGGAAGTAACAATAAAATACCAAATGATTACAAAAGATCAAACCAAGTTCAACAAATTAATCAATAATCACAATATGCATAAGGCATCTATCGTCTCATCATACTAGTAAATAAGAGTTATCCGTCTAATTGTAGCTACTTAACTTTGTGCGCGTTTACCATGGTAGACGACTCGCAGTTGTACATAAATAAACCTTACTGATTTAGATCATTAAATACCGTTATGTAAAATTATTATAACTGGATAGTCAATAAATTAGTACGACAATGTTGGTCATTTAAGAAAATATAATTCAAATTGTAAGAATATAAGAAATTGTAATATATAAAAACTATGAGGATTAATACATACACATCAGTAAATACAGCAGTTAATTAGATTCGCATTGGTAAGCTGTGCTTACACCGAAACAGTTCCAAATATAGTTATATCAATACGACGCAGAAAACTATAACACGCGATATGATACAACGCTGGAAAATACTAATATCACGCAATCTAATACACGCTGGCAAATATCAATAACACGCCATCTAATACACTCTGAAAAGTATCAATAACACGCCAATAATATTATGCCGGAAGATCACAAATATAACCTAAACTTATCTTTACTGGTCTTCGCCGATATCACCTGTGGCCTTCTGCACGTGGACTACTGCTAAGCACCCTGGGACTCATAAACTCTCAGTGGCATTTGAGGTAATCCCATACCTCTATGGCTACAGTCGGTACCAATGAAACACAACCAACTGTATTGACTGGTAGCTACTTGATTAGCTACTTAAACTCTCTCCAAGCCAAGCTCGCTCCAAACCAAAAATAGCTTGCTCCAAATACACAACTCCAAGCAAAAACAGCTCCTGCCAAAATTAATAGCTCCCAGGAAAACTGGCTTTCGGTAAAACTGGCTCTCCGAAAAAAAAAACCTGAAAGAGAACAAGCGCTAAGTATGCATTCTCTTACTGCAATTTCAGACAGCTCCTCTTTCAGAATACTCTCCAGTCAAAGAGTATTTAAAAATAATAATGAGAGTCGTCTTGCCAAAATGCGAAGGTCATAATAAAACCAATATAATATCACCCTACAGGTGATAGACATAAAATACTAAGAAAACTAACCAATAATAAAACCACTGTTTGCTCTTTTAAGAGTTCAGACCCCCAGGCAAGAACAAAGCTTGTCCATTTATGTCATTATTATTAAATCTAAATTTACTAGGCTTACGTAGGGCTTTACAAATTCTCGTAAGCCAAAAATTCAAAGTAGAAAAGAAATTTATCAAAGATTATATACAACTTTATACAACATTATACCCCATTATACCCTACGGGTGCCCATAAGACAAAGAATCAGCTATGAGTGCTCGACTGCAATATCACACCGAATACGGTATTATGAACTATTATTCAATACGCTTGTTTTCCCCAGAATATTACTTCTTGCAGAAATAATGAGTGTAAATAAGTTATGCTATGCCTGTTCCAGGCCTAAGTTATCTTTTGTTTGACGATATTGCATGATATACGTGCAAGAATCAGTAAATTTTCAAAAGTAACACTCTCTATATAGCAGTATTGTGCAGTATTTCAATCCCCTCTGAGACCCGTTAGAAAACTATAATGCAGTAACTTACACTCTGATAAAATAAATTCCTCCGGTACAGAAAATAAATGAGTATGTACAAAATGTAAGACATGTATATTTATTTACCTAACTACGTAGGGTTTTTCGATGGTAATGACGAATTGGGAGCAACGTTCTTTTCTGCAGGCATTCCTCGAGGAAGGAAACGGCGTACTTTGTTCCAGAATCCACTGCACGTGGCAAGTTACCAACAGAAATTTGACTCTCAGGCCAAATCCATCCAATCCACGGCCAAGCAATATACTACAGCAACTCAGCAACAATGCCACTTTTAACCCGAAATAAGTATAATCCGCCTTAGGGTGAATTAAAAATTCTTAAACTTTTTATCCAGCATACGCACTACCTCGTTTGAGGGTTTTCCAAAGAAAGAGGACGAAATCAAGTCAAAATGGACTACCTAGATCGTGAAATTCAATGTTAAAAAGAGAGAAAAAAGTCGATCCACAGGCCCGCTTCACATTGTCCTGCAACCTACGTAAAATACTACCACCCGGTTGTCGCCAAATTTACTAACATCTGCAATATGCAATGAAACGTACCTAAGGCTGTATGATATTACGTATTGCTGGCAAGACAAAGAAATCCAACGATAAATCCATCATTGACAATGACCAAACAACCAGCAACTAAATCATTCCGAACGGCTGCCATTTAAAACTCCTGACATCAAATCTGTTCAACGCATAAATTTACGATAAATCAGACCTAAAGGTACCTTAAGCTAGAGCCGGTTTTCTTGCTGTCAATTCGAGCGACGTTGCCAAGTTAGGGAATACACGCATTTACTAAAACTTCCTGACTGCATATTTTAAAAGCGAAAGCGAAAAACAGTCGTTAAACAACAAACTAAGGGTAACGTATCAATTAATTATGTATTTTCTTGTTGGCTTGCACCGCAAACACGTCTAAATCGCATGAAGAATGCTCAACGAACATAACATCTGGCAATGTTCCAAGAATATCCCTTTCATTTATTACATTCGTCCATAGGCAACCAACAATTCTTATTTTTAATCGTGACTAACACGATTTATTATTATTGTTTGAAGGTTATATCAAAAGTAAACATTGATTGAATTTTAACTTTTCCCTACAACATATTGAAACAAACCCAGGAATAATAACCGAGAAATCCCAATACCAATGTTTCTGACATTCATGAGACCGTTTTTAATGTATATTATCATCGAAAAGGAAACTATCCGCAAGATAAGAGGTTTAATTGAACGTTTTAAACTGCACTGCCATACGGCCTATAACTTAATGTTTTTCTCGATAGCAAGCGGCAGAATACGGTACGATCTATTGAATGATTATGTGCTAAGCCAGTGATATCAAACAGAGAAAATCAAATTACGTATACAACTATCGTGCTTTCAATTTATTCCTCTAACAGCTCGACAAAAGGCAGGACCCAAACGAGTAAGTAGTCTCGTAGTCTAGTATTAGATCTAGGATTAAAGGTGTAATAACTGACTTTATTTGACCTCTATCTGTTACATGTTTTAATGCTAAATTGACATGTAACATCCCTTCTTTTCTCTCAAAAGAGTCCACGCAAGGCAATTGCAATTAATGCAAGTAATCGCGTGGAACACTCTTATTAATCACAAGAGCGCGAAAAATATATTTACTCTATAATAATTCTTCTTCTACTTCACTAGTTTTGTTGAAATACCTGCATAAATTACTTTAAACTTGCGAATTTTTTAATAGAACATGTTTTACGAACGAACGGGAATAAAATTCTTGTAAGGTGGTTGGGTTTTGATAAATCTGATATTAGTTGGATTGATAAATCCCAGGATGTGGTTTAATAGATATTCAAAAACTTTTTGTTAGTTCTAAGAATGCCTTTATTCTGTAAAAACTGTAGTGAAAATGTTCCTCCAATTCACATAAGTATAGTCATAAATATAAAGATAAATGATGTAGCGAAGTAGGAGCAGGAGTTGAACAATAATAAAGTAATTTTTCAGTCAGAAGTGATAATCAAATAATTGAAACCATCTCTATTTATTACTCTACAACGTGACATATTATAACTGGTTATTTAATTTTTTGATATTCTCATAGAAAATTATCAAAGCTGCAAGCATTGAAAGCATGGGGATTATACTTATCTTCCATATACGACATCTAAATTAAGAGGCAAAAATTGTCACCAATACTTCATTGATTTTCCCATTACAGCACCGATTTTTCCAGTTTCACTTGAAATTGAACCATCGCCCGCCTTAAATAAGTTTCTCGTCGCTTTGATCCTTGATTTACAGACACCGCCGAGCTCTAAAAGTTTTTTAATTTTTGTTGGCCAGTCTGGAAATCATTTCGGGACACTTTAGATTATTCCAATTAATTGTTCGAATAAGCAATTTCTTATCTACTTTTAACTGAGGGTTTCGTAACTAGCAGGAATTTATAATTTGTGTGAACTGATTCTGTCATAGAATATGATTATGAAAGTATCATGACTATGACTTAATATTTTCAATATTTATTTTAAAACTGTCCACATAAAATTTACGTATTTTCAATACTATTCTTTAGCGATTTAAAAATTAATCAATTAAGACATGAAGCTGAGATTTTCGCTAGGCAATACTGAAAGAACCATTCTGTAATTTCTGAAGATTTGAAGCAATTACAAGAGGTTCAGTTTCTTTAAAGGTTTTCTGAAATGTACGTTTAATAAAAATTTTCATACCTTTAGTACTATTCTTTTCACAGACCTTCGAATAATTGCGATTTAACCAATTAAGACAGAGAACTGCGGTTTTCGCTAATTAATAGTGAAGAGATCACTCTATAAATCCTAAAAATTTGCAACAATTACAAGAGATTTAAATTTTTTATACTAGCCTTTAAAAACTTACATACATTTAATACTATTCTTTCGCAGAATAATTGCGATTTAAAAATTAACCATTCAAGCCATAAATCTGCAGTTATCGCTAATCATTACTGAAAAGAACTACTCTATAAATCTTGAAAATTTGACCCAATTAAAAATTAGTTATGTAGGCTGTAGGTAACTGCTTTGTGCACTTGCATCCATATGAAATACCTTTTTGAATGTGTATTTAAATTCTTGGTTTTTTAGATCAGAGCACATTACCCACTCACCACCCTTTATAGTGGCCGAACTTGACACCACACCAGAGAAGATTTCCGGTTGCGCCACTGGCCCATCTGTTAGCCTTTGACTTTATAACAAAAACTCCAGCAGCATATTATTAGGCATTTTCTGGAGGCATCATTTTTTAAAGAATTCTAATGGATGTAAATTAGCAATATACATTTTTTACCGTGGTGATCGATTTGTTTCAGCCTGTCACAAGCACAACTCTATTTTTCCCGCCCGATGCGCCTAATGGAAATTGTCCGAGTTTATTTTTCGGGGAAATAACCAGGATATTTACCCAAAGAATTTTAAGTGGATTGAAAAAGTATCTATTTAGATATTATCCTTGATAATTTTGTGTTACTATAGATACCTGAAACATGCATTTGCTTGCAATAATTTATTGCCAGATATTTTAGTAGAAATATACAAAATCTGTAGAATTTCAAAAACTAACACAGGAATGCGTCAACTATTCTGCTACAATCCGCTTTCGGCCAAAGGACATTTTTAAAGCTCAAAAGATCCCTGTTGAAGTAAAGTATTTTATGTTAATGTACCTAATGATTAAAATTAACAAAGTTAAAATGTCCCTTTTTATGTGATCCAATTCGAGAATATTCATGCTAATTTCCAACCGTGAATACAATTTGTGTTCACCCTAACCAATAGCCCAAATTGTTTTAAATACTCCCCCCTTCATTTACAAATATATTACATATTTAATATCTATTACCATAATACCAGCTCTAAAACACCGAGATGAAACTTGAAATCTATTCACCCTTACATTATGTTGCCCTATACGATGTCACAAGAAAAATTAATTTTAGCATATCTCCGCATATATTTGAATAACCTCCAGGCTAAACTGTTTTGCGAAGGGAAACAGATATACTGCGGTCGAATTGTCTCACGAAATACATAATTGGAGGGTGTCAGGTGATGCATAATACGAAGAGTAAAAGGACTGAATGCGCCCTTATTCGAATGATATAGGATTACTTTTAGCAGCTTAAAAATTGCATATATATGGGGTGTTTTAAAAAATAAGCTATGTCCTGAACTTCAGATACACGCAGGTCCTAAAACTTCTTACTAAATCAATTTTTCCAAAATACCTCGAGAATGCATACTGCATTGGAAGACGTGTGTCATAATGGCTCACGTCTACCAATGGTGTGCATTGAGCTCACATAAAAGATACTTACTTGTATGGACCAGTGAGATAAAATTTTTGAAATAATTAATCAAAAATCCTTCGGTAATCTTCTGATAATAATTGTGACGAATCCTTTTATACTCAAAAAATATAGAATCCTAATGCCCTTATAAATCAATCAACAAGTTTTCAGTCGAATTTTAAGGCGGTATTAAGCCAATTGTCCAAAATTTGCATACCACTACGCGTTTGCATAATTAGAATATCTATACTTAATCGTATTATTTCTCCTAGGAGTAAAGGGGCTCTTATTCATTTTGTTTTGGGTGCATTTTATCTAACTTATTAACCTAATGCGCTATTTGTTTAAAAAGGTAATCCGCCCTTCAGAGTTTAATATGTGCCAATAATCTTGTCTGGAACCAAAATATTTACAATTGAGCATACTTGTTAGTTTTTTTCAAGTGAACGATTGACGAGAAAACATATATATTAATTTCATGTAAAAGACTATCCTGTTTAGTGCAGTGATATATATTTTTCCTAATATATTATATATTAGTATATTTCCAGGAATAAAATTTACTGATCACATACGATCCCGGTAAGAGTATAACTTATTTATATTAAAATTGCATTCTGAGAATGTGATTATTATTGATTAAAGAACCATACGTCAGCTCTGGCTATAAAAGGCGCCCGGAATAAAGGATGTGCTTTTGTGCTTACGTAAGCAGTAGTCTTAAAACACATGTGAAATTTTTGGCTGCTTCATTGCAGTTTAAATAATACACAATTATCGCAGCAAAAATTACCAAAAAGGTAAACTCAAGACGTTATTTATATCCTATTCAAAAAATTTGACAGCGCACAACCTCAATTATACCGCACACAGCAAGTGTAAGGACTATGTGATAAAGCATAGGCGTTG
>MU184041.1:149561-162682 GCA_016904865.1 Pissodes strobi | reverse complement strand
CTGCACAAATGGGTCCATGACTAATTAGATTGCAAATATTGACGCACGCAAACTTGTCAGTAGCACTCTTAATAACAAAGTATTTTTCTATAGCACTCTTATCAAAATATAGGTGATATCCGATACCGGACCCAGTATTAAAGATATGATATTAAAAGCCTAATCGAATAGTTTATTAATTATTATTCTTTATTTGGTGCATATAGATAAAACGGCAAATATCCATGTCTTACAGATGCTATTAAAGAGCCACATTATTTTGCATAAATCATACTATGCAAAAACATGTCCAAACATAATTTGCTTCTTTAAAGCCACGCCAGCTGAACAAAAGTTTAATCGTTTCCTATTATTATGAGCGCCTTGTCTAGGCAACAATCAGGACGTTTGAAAGATCAAAATAATTGCCGAAGACTTTTAAGCGAACCCATTCAGTACGATACGCTCTGATTACGGTGCCCATAAGCACTCTGGTTTATGTTCCAACTTCTGGAACTAAAACGACTTTTGAAAAGACCATTAAACTATTCCCAAATACCTGTTTTCTTACTCGGGTGGCATCAATTAGATTCAAACGACCCGCAGATAGAAAAATATATATTTCATTTGGATCTGGAACAATCGAACTGCAATCACTAATAATTAATTAAGTCTTAATATCAACCTATTTTTTTTTCTTGTTGAATAACTAACGATGTAATTTATTATGAAACCCTTGTTATAGGGCATTCATTTTAAAACGATCAACCCCTTATTATTTTAAAAGTGGATTAAAGTTGGGCGATAAGCATTTAGAATATTATACATTAACAGCAGTCAGATCGTCCACAAGGAGGGATCGAAGTGGAAAGTTTTGGTGTCATTGTTTTTGGTGGTTTATTCTTTGCTTTTTGAGGTGCTGAACACGAATTTGAAGTAGCAGTACTTAAACAACAAGCAGTACTTAAACAACTCAGGAAAAAAAAGATCATTCGTTTTAGCACATAATATATAGGGTGTTCCATTTAAAACTGTTGAAGTTGCCTATATTTTTCCATTTTTTTATGCGATATGTTTTTCCAGATAATTTCAATAGATATGGAAAAAAATCTTAAAATTTTGTGTAAAAATAAAGGCTCCATGTAACCACATAAATATATTCAGAGACCCTGTACATGCGTAAAAATATGCTAATGATCTGAACATTTCTTTGACGCTATACACCTAAAATTTGTTCAGAAATTGTTCAGGAGATTGAAAAATTTTCTTCAGTGTTGAATTACAAGAAAGTCGTGTATGAAAAAATATTGAAATATATACCTTAAGGGAATAAGATTTATTTGTTATTTGGTCTGAAAAGCATTTTTTCTTATCACTGATAAAATTAACAAATTAAAAAATGAAAGCAGTAATAAAATTAAATCTAAAGATACATGGATTAAAAATCTTACTAATCTTCACATTCCAAATGATATAAAAAACTTTTTAGCATTAGGTTTTAAAGAACCCCGCAGGGAGCTTATGGAAAAATGGTTCCGGTCAAATTGGCCGAAATTTTGATATGATGTTGTTTTCGAGTTCCTGATCAAAAGTTATCATAGCGCCAACAAAATCGTTAGAGCGATTTTCGAGATATTGGCTGCCAAATCTCATTTTGGGGTATGCGGTAAAATAATAAGGCTTAGTATTGAGAAGAAACCACAAATTGTAAATGCAGCTTTGTTGTCACTTAAATGTTACGAAATGAACATAATTGTTGGGGAAACACCCCAACACGTGTAGAAACTATCGTTTTTCACCGTATAGTTCGGTGATAACACCCTGTATGTATGTAGAATGAATGAGCCATAATTAAACTTAAAATAGATTTATTTCACCCCGTACAACCCAATTTATACATTTAAATCAGCAAATGTCAAGTTCTTTAATGCCCCTTAGTTCAACCCTGGATGGTCGATTCCATCCGATACAGCTAAATGTCATTTTACCAGTTCGATTGGGGTCAATCCAAACGTTTTCAATTTAATATATTCGTGTCTCCGTCAGTAAACAGCAGTCTGTCAAAGAAAGAAAGAAGATGTTTTCCCCCTCTCAGATAAAAACTGACGCCGAGTTTTCCCGCGTTATGGTCCCTCCCGAAAGATCATAGTTCAGTTCAGTTAAGACGTTCGCTTAAATAGCAGTAAAACGTGCTGTTTTTCGGCCAAAGGTCAAGTTCCTTTTTGGGCCAATTTCTCTTGTATGCACGAATATTAGAAAATATTTCGTGCACCTCAGTTATCTTTGTCCAAGGTTTGGACAAAGACCTCCCTTTGTGCTTCTTAAAAGCAATTCTTCGAAGTTAGAAACGATAGCATCCCCGTTCCCGTTGGAACATAAAATGGCGGAAGGCAGACTGACATTTCTGGTCGAATTCCTGTAAAGCAAGGCAAGTAAAGCAGTCGAAGTGACAAGGTATGCTGTGTGAAAGTTACTAAGTTGAAGACGAAGTCTTAAAATAAGAAAGATAAAAACTAATTTCTAAATCAAACAATCAAGACGCTTCAGTAGACATTTCTAAATTTAAGAAACCTTTTGTAATTTTAGTTTTATACTAGAACGAATGATGAGTGATTGAAAGTTTTAGTCTAAGAATTGTATATATATTTTTTCTATTTAACAAGGAAAACATTGTTTGTTTATCTCCATTATATTTAAATGCAATTTACACCTGCATTATTAAATTATATCAATACCGAATACATGTTTCAATTTATCTCACCACCCTATGTTATACTGTTCATTAAAAGTGGTTAATTAGAATACTACACCCTTCTTTATGGTTTTAAGCAATAATAAAAGAATTTGTGTATCCCGACCAATAATTATGCTTAAAATATTGAACACATATACTAGGAACATGAAAAAAGCCATTCACATTGTACAGGGTGTGACAAAAATGAAGCAAAATACTAATAGCTTCTTATCTTTTCCGTCAAATAATTATTATTAATAAATGATATTAATTAGAATATATCTAAAAATGTCGTATATATACCAGGTAAGTCAAAAAAGTAATTTTTAACGTACAGGGTGCGCAAGAAAGTTGCAACAACCAATAGAAAATATACCTATTTCCTCTCAACGATTTTTTTATTAATACTATACTTCACGAAAATAAATTAAAAAACAAAATGTCAAATACGTACCAGAGAAGTCAAAAAAAATTATTGTTAATATACAAGGTGAAAGGAAAAGTAACACTTTTCTGTTAGACCGACTTCTTGCCTATAGCGCGCTATAGCAGTATATAGATGAGTATTATTCTTCTCAACTTATTAAGCAAATATTTCTTAGAAACATTTACGGCATTCAAAAAAAATATATTTGATTATAAAAACGGCTAGGTAAATAGAAAAAGAATAACCAGAGTCGTTTTATTTTAAAACAATTCTTAACGTTATAGAATAATTTGAATATTGGCATTATGTCTTCTGTTACCAGCATCCAAAACCGTTTCTAACAAGGTTGTAGCTGGATATTTTACAGTGGCTTCATATCGCGAGTAACCCAGATACCACAAAACTGGCGCAACATGGGTATACGTTCCTAAAGTCCTTGCACCAGATTTACAAGTACAGTAGTATCCTCGAATTGCATCAATTGATGTTTAATCGCATTGCGATGCGGTGGCGCCAGTAAATGCGCAACCTAATTATGTTTTGATTATCCATTAGTGTATCTATTTGAAGTTCGTTGTCCGGTATCCTCTGAGTTGAAACTTGAATGTAGGAAGGAGTAAGATTAAGCTGATATATGCCTATAGTAATGTCCCTTAGATAATCCATATGAAGACGGAGAAACGCAGGGACGTGATTTTGATCTAAACGTCTCCATCTGGCATTTCTATATCGAAGATTTTCTTATTCGACTTATATTTCGAGGTTGTTTATTTCTCTTGACCTTGCCAATATCTCACGAGCTAATTGTACTGTGGCTCTTTGCATTGCTATAGCTTCCCGATATTTGTTGATAATTGCACCACAGATCCTGTAGAAGTCCCCTAAGTCTGTAATATGGGAGATTAGTATCGTTTCTGCTGGGTGCGCCTATGTGATACAGTATATGTTTTTGTTTTGTACAGGGTGTTCACCCATAATGTAGGGGACATTATGTTTAACTTTGTTAATTTTTAAGCTACAAAAAAAATAAAAAAACAAAATTGTAGGGTTTTTAATGTAGTTTTTGCACATGTGCAGGAAAAAACAAAAAAATTTATAGTATACAGAAACATTTTTTTAAATCTAGCTTCCATTTTTTATGCTATATGCCTATTCCTACTACTTTAGGAGTTATTGACAGTTGAAGTCGCTATTTTGTTTGTTCTTTTATTTTTTTATGGCAACATCCGCCTAAGAATATAACTTTCTGTTTAGCTTTTGAAGTCATTGAGGTATAAATATTCAGTTTCCTCAATTCGATCTCATTGCTTCGAGTAGTGCTTTTGTATCTTTTGTTTTAAAAATGATTAAAGAATTATTATTATAATTAAAAAATAGCGACTTCAACTGTCAATAACTCCTAAACTATTAGGAATAGGCATATAGTGTGTTACAATAAAAATCCTTAGAATTTTACGTAGAATCGAAAAATCGAATAAAAAATGGGGACTAGATTAAAAAAAAAATTCTCTTTGATCTACCCTGTATACTATACAATTTTTTGTTATTTTTTCTTTACGTGCCAGCTAGTATATGGCCAGCTCTACGCTGTAAGTAAAAAATTCTTGGCGTCCCAGCACTTAAAATGTGTATACAGTGTGTACGCGATTAAACATCAATTGTTCGTTGAATACCAAGAGGATGCAATTCGAGGATACTACTGTACTTGCAAATCTGGTGCAAGGACACAAGGAACGTGTGCCCATGTTGCGTCAGTTTTGTGGTATCTGGGTTACTCGCGATACGAAGCCATTGTAAAATATCCAGCTACAACCTTATTAGAAACGGTTTTGGATGCTGGTAACAGAAGACATAATGCCAATATTTAAATTATTCTATAACGGTAAGAAGTAAGTTTGTGGCAGTTGTAGACTGAATGTTGGGGGGGGGGGGCTGCCGGAGCTAGACACTTCTTTAGTATTGATTCTTTTTTCTATTTCTTTATTTGCATATTATTATTTTTGTTATAGTATTATTTAATTTGGGAAGTTAACGACTCCAGGCTGTTGGTTGAGTAAGAGTAGCACTCATGCTAGACTTCGCCACCCTGGAAATCGTTTCTTTATCTTGTATTTCTTGTTTTTTTTGTATAAAGAAATAATTTATATATTTTTTCTTTTACGTTATTTTGGTAATAAAAGGCGTTATTTATTTATTTATTTTATTTATTTACAACTGTTTTAAAATAAAACTACTCTAGTTATTATTTTTCTATTTACGTATAGCCGTTTTTATAATCAAATATTTTTTTACAGAATGCCGTAAATGTTAATACTGATCGATGTACTCCTATAGCGCGCTAAAGGCAAGAAGTCGGTCTAGCAGAAAAGTGATACTTTTCCTTAAACCTCGTATATTAACAATAATAATTTTGACTTCCCTGGTATGTATTTGACATTTTGTTTTTTAATTTATTTTCGTGAAGTATAATACTAATAAAAAATTCGTTGAGAGGAAATAGGTATATTTTCTATTGGTAGAGTTGTTGTAACTTTTTGACGCACCCTGTACGTTAAAAACTATTTTTTTGACTTACCTTGTATATATACGACATTTTTAGATATATTCTAGTTAATATCATTTATTAATAATAATTATTTGACGGAAAAGATAGCTATTAGTATTTTGCTTCATTTTTGTCGCACCCTGTACAATGTGAATGGCTTTTTTGATGTTCCTAGTATATGTGTTCAATATTTTAAGCATAATTATGGTCATTTCGTAACATATAAATGACAACAAAAACTGTAATTACAATTTGTGGTATCCTCTCAATACTAAGCCTTATTATCTTACCGCAGACCCCAAAATGCGATTTGGCAGCCAATATCTCGAAAACCCTTCAAACGATTTCGTTGGTGCAATGATAACTTTTGATCGGGAACTTGAAAACATCATATCAAAATTTCAACGAATTTGACCGGAACCACTTTTCCATAAGCTCCCTGCGGGGTCCTTTTGTGTTTCTCCAAATATAAAAGATATTTCAATCCCTCAATTACTATCAGACATTGGAAATATTATCTATGGATTTAATATTAATAAAAACAATTTATTTAGAGCTAAACTTACATATATCATTATTAATTATTAACACTCTAATAAACATATAGATCATTTTATCAATAATCCCTTTTATAAAACAAAAATTTTTAAAGAACATCCAAATATTTTAGTTACTAAATCTGATAAGCAATATAGCAGTATTAATTGATAAACAACAATACATATCTTTAGCGAATGATCTACTTGAAGATAATTTTTTTTATTCTTTAGTTAACAAGGACCCAACAAAATCAATAGAAAATAATTCTAATAATCTCCTTACAACTATATTTAAGGCAAATATGATTTACGAAATTACATCAAAAAAGCTAAAAAATTACTATTCAATATGTCCAAAATTTTATGGATTACCTAAAATTCAAAAACCTACTCCAGCTTTAAGACCAATTGTTTCTTGAATATAAGCACCTAATAAAAAATCAACATATTTCATATCCAATATTTTGACTTCATACAATAAATCTAATAGCTATTATATTAAAGATCTTTTGAATTTTCAAAATTTATTAATAACAAATTAATACCTGAAAATCATACATGAATCAGTCTAGATGTTAAATCACTCTTTACCAACGTACCAAACAATTTAGTAATCAATAGTATCAATAAACATTGGATCAGTATATCTGTAAATTGTAATATATCAAATGATATGTTTACTAAAATAATAAACTTTATCTTCAATTCTAATAATTTTTGTTTCAATAGTAAATTTTATAAACAAGTTTTTGGAGCCCCCATGGGTAGTTATATTTCTCCAATCATTGCCCAATATGTAATGGATGATTTATTTGATCAATGTTTAGAAAATTTAACTTTTCAACCAAATTTTATTAAAAAATTTGTGGATGATATTATTTGTTGTATTCCTAGTGACAAAATAAATGAAATTCTTTTAGTTTTTAATAATTACCACCCAACATTACAATTCACGATTGAAAAAGAAGTAAACAATCAAATACTTTTTTTAGATACAATGATAATTAATCAAAACAATAATATTCTAATTAGCGATTGGTATTTAAAACCTGTTCACTCTAAAAGAAATTTAAATTATTTTTCTTATCATAGTAATAAAATGAAAATTAATTTAGTTTTAGCTTTAAAAAACTAAATAATAAATCTATTGCATCCTACTTTAATAAATACAAATTTACACAAACTTAAAGACATTCTTCTAGCTAATTGTTATCTATTAAATTTTCTAAAAAAAATTGCTTTTTAACAATAGAATTAATAACATCAACAATAATATTCATGATAACATAAATAATGATATTTTAAATGTTTATTATGCCTCTTTTCTATATATCAAAGAACTTACTACGAAAATAATAAAAATTTTTAGAAATGAACCACTAAAATTAGGGCTAAAAATGTTTAAATCGGTTGGTAAATTATATTCAAAATTAAAAGATAATAATTGGTTTTAATTACTAAAACAGAGTTTTATCCACAATACCGAAACAGACGTGCGAAGCTGTTTTAATCATCTCTTGATGATGCTAACATGGTTAGCGAAACGCGCGTCGAGTGCAAATATTCTGTTTCGGTATTGTGGATAAAACTCTGTTTTAGTGCATGTTGCCGAAGGTTCCAAACCCCAACGTAGTTGGTTTAAATTACTCAAATTTAGTGTATTCAATTCCATGTAATAATTGTGATAAAAAATATATTGTACAAACAACACAAAATCAAAAAAATAGAATATCTGGACATAAAAGTGACATAAGACTTCAAAAAAACACTTCTGCTTTATCTGAACATGCATTTATTACTGGTCACATACCAAATTTTAATAAAATTAAAATTCTCCACATAGAAAAAAATTTATATAAAAGGTTATTTTTAGAAATGGTCGAAATAAATAAAACAAATTCAGTAGTATGTGGGTACGTTGAGGATACTTTTATATATTTGGTACTTTTAGCCATTTTAATAATTTTTCTCTACCAAATTTTCAGAATATTTGAGACCAAAAGGTAAATAACCTATTAATGATAGTTTCTTTATATTTCCTTCTTGATTAATAATTATAATCGAAAGATAATTCTTTTTATGACTTGGTGCTTTGCGAGCTTCAGTTTCTGGTGCAAGTGCGATAACAAATACACTTATTAACAAAAAAGCAAAAGATAAAGAGTTAGGAGAACAAACTAGACATAATAAAGTTATTGAAGGAAAAGGATTAAAAAAAAGAAAAAATAATTCCATTAACTAATTTCGATATTATAAAATTGGGTAAAAATATTAAACATTTTAGAGGATGTTTTATGAAAGATGAGTTACCTAAAAAACCTAATAATAATGAATCGGGGATACTAAATTTGAAAAAATCTTATCAAAATGTTTCTCATTGGGTGTGTTGGTTTAAAGAGGGAAATTTTAAATTTTATTTTGTTTCTTATGGAGATGCTAATCCACCTAAAGAACTTGTAAAATATTTGGGAAAAGATAATCTTTACTGTAATGAAAATTGGATTCAAAATTATAACGACCCACCTATTTATGGTCATTTGTGTTTAAAATTTTTTAAAAATATGAATAAACTTGAGAAATCTTCGACTTAAAAATGAAAAATGTAATAATTTTTTTCTAAATAAATGGAAAGTGTTTTTGAGAAATATTCAAACTCCATTATGAGATCCGAGTATCATAATTATTTACCATTTTCCAAGTTAAATCTTAATACAAAAACAACTTTCAAAATTGATGAAGGAGATGGATTTTTAAACGTTAGACACGCAAAGTATGATATTTATGGAAAATATTTACATGAAAATGGGTCAAATTATGGAACTAATTCTAACGTCAAACTAATTGATAATTTTGTGGCTTATTTGTTTACACATATTGAAATTAAAAAACATAATAAACTTTTGGATGAAGTAGAATATCCTGGTCAAGCAAGTACTATAAAAGGTACTGTTAGTTTTGCTTTTGATAATAAGGGACCCACAAATAGTTCAGGATTTCAATCTAGATTCACAGGAGGTGGTCATTTTCAAGCTGTAGGAAATTTATCTAATTTTGGACTGGGATTTTTTAAAGATATTAAAGTTCCAATTTTTAAAGGTGGCTTTGAATTTTCTTTTACAAGAAATTATGATCACAATGCTCTATTCAAGAAGATGGTACTCAAGATGAATCAACCAGACCTGGAAATGGTAAAATAGAAATTGAAGACTTTATAATTAGAATTCCAATAATTGAATATGATGATATCAGTAAAGTTCAACTAATTAATGAGCTAAAAACTCTATCTCAACAAAACTAATATAATTTTATTTTTAAATCTTGGCAATGTATCCAACAGATAAATATATCAGGCAAAACTTTAAACTTGGATATTACAAATAATTATCGAAATATTAGAAATCCTTTATTCGGTGTGGTTGCTTTTCAAACAAATAGAATGGATATTCAAGATAAAGAAACAAGTGTATTTGATCATAGTAATGTTAGAAATGTATGGTTTGAAATAAATGGAAAAAGATATCCAGAAGAATTGGAAAATTTAGATTGGGGTAATGAAAAATTTATAGTTGCTTATGATATGTATATGAATTATAAAAGAGTTTTTTATAAAACACATTTGGAGTTACCTTTAATATATTTGAATCCAGAACAGTTTAAAAATGCAAGGCCTATTTATGTAATCGATCTATCCAGGCAACCAGAAAATATCCCAGAGTCTAGAAATAATATCATTTTACACGTTGATTTTGATAAAAATATTGACCCACCTAGTGGAAATAATGAAGGTACAATTGCTTACATTTGTATGATTTCAGTTTCTGATTTTTCATATGATATTATAAATAACACAATAAAAGTAAATTATTAAAAAATCTTATTTGCCTGGACTATTATTGATTTTATTTTTAAATTGCTTTAAACATAGAAGTAAATACATCTATAAAAACTTAATAAAACGTGTCATTTATCGTTCATGTTTCCTGTTGGTCGACTACAGGATGTTATAATGATAAACAAATGATGACACTACAAACAATGTATCTTACCGATATATTCCGACATTATCAGGATTCAAATACAAGTTTTAAATTTATATTAATTGATTATAGATTGGGAGACTGCTTTAGAGGAGTATAGAAAAATGATTAAAATGGCTAAAAGCACCGAATATAAAAAAAATATCCTCAAGGTATGGGTACCTTCTATGAATAAGTGAACTGAAATTGATGATTTAAGCTCAATTTATTCTTAGATATTATCACTAAGTAATCGATAATTTTATACCGATATTGCCATTATTATTAAATTAACATCAATATCAAGTATTCCTTTCTTCATCAGCCTTCCTCCATCCACTTCTGGACATAGGCCTCTTCGTATCTCTTCCAAGTCTGTCGATCTCTAGCAATTCGGGACCAGTTTTTTCCCACCACTTCCACAATGTCGTCTATCCAGCGTCTCTGTGGTCTATCTCTGCTTCGTTTGGTCTTCCTGGGTCTCCAGTGCGTTACCCTGATGGTCCATTTCTCGTCCTGCTGTCTTGCGACGTGACCTACCCAATGCCACTTCAGCTCTGCTACACGTGATATGACGTCAGCCACCTGCGTTTTCCTCCTGATTGTTTCGCTTCTTATTCTCTCTCGCAAGGACACCCAGCATAGCGCGCTCCATCGCTCTCTGTGTGCGTCTTAATCGGTTTGCACTTTGTTTTGTGATGGCCATTGTTTCGAGGCCATAAGTAGCCACGGGCAGAATACATGTGTCGTATACCTTACGTTTTAGGTTTATAGGGATTTCCTGATTTTTAAAAATATGTTGGAGTTTGCCGAAGGCGGTCCAAGTAAGTCCAGTTCTTCTTAATATTTCTGCCCTTTGGTTTTCTTTTCCCAATTTAATAGTATGACCGAGATATATATATATTCGGTAACATTTTCGATTATGCTGTTATCTAGGGATATATACAGTTGGGCTGGACTCATGATTTTGGCTTTTGCAGTGTTCATTTTTAAACCTATAGCTTTAGATGCCTCGTTCAGCTGCTGGAGCATTGCTCTCAACTCGTATGGGTCTTCTGAAATGAGGAATCGTAATTACTAAGATACGATCCATCGATTTTTAGACCTTTTTCCTGCTATTGTAGTGTTTTAAAGACCTCTTCCAGAGCCAGTGTAAACAGCTTTGGTGATATGCTGTCACCGTGGCGGACTCCTCGGTTTAATTTTATTTTTCCCGTCGTAGTGTTATCATTGATTCTCACATGCATTGTTGCTTTTTGGTAAATATTCTTTATAAGTGCGCTGTACCTTGAGTCTATTCTGGCGTTATTTAAACCGTTTAAAGAGGGCCGTGTTTCTATGGAATCGAACGCCTTATGAAAGTCTACAAATGCTAGGCTTATGGGTATGTTCTATTCTGTTGTTTTCTCTATGACTGTGCGAAGTGTTTGCAAATGATCAATGGTGCTGTATCCGCTGCGAAAACCCGCTTGTTTCACTGGCTGGCAGAAGTCTAATTTATTTGAAAGGCGGTGAGAAGTTTATAGATATGCGACAGCAGACTGATTGGTCGGTAGTTTTCTATATTCGTTAGGTCGCACTTCTTGAACAGGAGCACTACCCCGGCATTATACCATTCCTCTGGTACTTTACTCTCGTGTAGACATTTACTTAAAAGCGTCTGGACTCTCTTTTCGAGGTTGCTTCCCCCCCAGTTTCAACATTTCCGCCGTGACTCCATCTTCACCAGGGCACTTGCCGTTTTTCATACTCTGTAGGGCTTTTCTTATTTCGTCCAGGGATATATCGGGCATCTCCTCTGAACCTACGTTCGTTACCTGAATTGAGATATTTGGATCTTCATCTGCATTATTTGTAGATGGTGAGTACAGTTCTGTGTAAAATGCTTCGATTGATTCAGAAATCGTTTTTGGATCCGACATAACTATTCCCTGTTTATTCTTTATCTTCCTTAGTTCGTTCCTTTCCTTTGACAATCTAGATCTGAGAACCCTCATATTTGTGTTATTCTCGATTGTTTCGTGTATTATTTTGGTATGGTGTCTTCTTATGTCTGTTCTAATAGCTTTTTTTGTTCTTTTGTTTAGGAGTCTGTGTTCGTCTGTACCTTTTTCTATTCCCCTTCTTTGTTCCATCAATTGCCGAGTGTGGGTACTAAGTTTTGAGTTGTTTTGTTTCTTGGTCATGGAGCAGATCTTTTTTGTTGCATTATGTAGAGCAGCTTTTATGTTCTCATTTACTTGGTTGACATCCATCCCCTCAACAGCGTCTTCCGTTTCAAGTCGATGTGTGACTTCTTTTTGGTATTCTTCTTTCCTTGCCTCCAACTCATCTCCGGTCGGAAACCGAGGTTTACTAATAAGTTTATTTCTTTCCTTCATGATATCTAATCGGAAGCAGGCCCTGGCCATTCTGTGGTCGCTCCCCGTGTCCACTCGGTTCAAAATGGTCACATCCCTGCAGTATTCACGAAAGTTGGATAGGATAAAATCGATCTCGTTTTTGGTTGAACCATTTGGACTTCTCCATGTCCATTTGCGATGTGGCGGTTTTTTGAAAAAAGTGTCCTCCCCAGAGTCCTTAGGGCGGTCTGGCTTGATGCTGCCAGAGTGGGATTCAAAACGCATAGCGCCACCCACCTGGGATGTTTTTGTTTTAAGGTTCGACATTTCCATATTCAATACGAATATGGAAAGTATTCCTTTAACACCTCGTAAATTATTTATTTTGAAACAAAGTAGATTGACTTTGACATTTTATGTAGTTCTATAAGATATTCTATTATTTTACCAATTTTTTTACAATATTTTTAAAATGTTATAACTGCCAAAATTGAATTCAACTAGTTTTGATTGTAAGTTGCCACAAAATTATATATATA
>MU184041.1:76781-149461 GCA_016904865.1 Pissodes strobi | reverse complement strand
TTAGTATATAAAATAATTTTTAGCCCTGACGAAGGTCACGATATACTGACCGAAAGCTTGGACGCAAAACAAATCATCTTTTAATAAACCTTATTGGCTGAATACCCGTTAATTATTTCTACATAAAATACTTATATTGTAAGATATTTGTTATTGAAATTATGTTTTCTGTTTCAGGTACGACCATGAGACTTCATATTACTGATACACACAAGTCATCGACTATAGGCTGATGGCCATCTATGCCTTAGGACGATCAAAGTATGTGTTACATTTTTGTAGAATGAATGGACAAAAATTAGATAATTAAAGTAAACTATAGTATTTAAATCATAACAATATTATAAAATAACTAAGGATGCGCTAAATCTTCATTCTGGGCCGCATAAAGTAGACAGAGTGGTTCATTATATTTGGAGTTGTTTTGAAGCTTTGTAACTGAAAACGGAGAAAGATATCCAGATCTAGTTTACGCTGGGTAGTTTACATTTTCATCAGATTTTTTAAAACGTAGTAGACATTCCAATACAGCCGTTTTGAGGCATAATTACACTAAAGTACCACTTATTACAAAATTAGCCGAAACCGAGAGAAAAACATGCAATACAACACGAATACAAACTTATAAAACTTTGCTTTAACAAGTGGCTATTGGCTGTAAACAAGCTAGCCGAGCAACAGGTCTTTAAGTTCGAAATGTGTGGTTTTACGTATTTAAAAATACGCCTAATAATATAAATTGTATACCTAAATATACAGCGACATATTAGGTACAAGTTTCACGCACTTAAAAGCACATAAATAGTTCCGATTTCAGAAAAATGTTAGAATATAACACTAATTTTTTTGATTAGAAGCTACGGAGCAGTAAAATTCATTTAATACATTGGGATCAAGTGTGATACTATTCTGATGAAAATTAGTTCTACCTGTTAGCTCATTTATGATTTTCCACGACATCTTGCTCTTGATTTGACGACCTTTTGAGTCTATGCGATTAATACAATTCTTTAGCCTTGCGTATTAACATCCTATAGGTTTTTCTGTAATTAGAAAAGTAATTTTGTAAAAGCATATTATTGGAATAGAACTTCCTTAATGTATTAAAGTACCTCAAATTTGCAGCTGAGATCCTCATACCCCTGATTAATCACGGCTTAGGTTGACCCTTCAAGAAGGTGTAAAGGTTATGTTCTAGACCAGAAAAAAAGATCACTAGTGATCCATAGTAGACAGCAAAACAGACAGTAAAACCATCAAAACAGACAGCAAATGAGCAAAACAGACAGCAAAAACAGCAAAAGCGACAGCAATACAGCAAAGCAGACAGTAAAACAGCAAAACAGACAGCAAACGCAACAGCGTGAATTGTGAAAGATTAAAAAAAAATACAATTGTGAAAGATTTAAAAATACAATTAGTCTTTACAATATGTTTATCTTCTGACTGACTAATACTTAGCTTCGTCCAATTATTCTGTAACCATGTGATCGTATTGAGACCTCCATTGGAACCGTTTCCGCCTGTTCCCAATCTGTTGGGTTCATCGAGGACTTATTTGGTTCACGAAGTGTTGATTCCCTTCGATTGGTTTGGTACAGCAACGTGTTTTCTTGAATCAGTCGTGGAGATTTATAACATGAAAAGAGAAATAAACTAATCGTAGACCAATGGATATTGCTAATTAAATAATATTCAAGGAAATATCATGTGAACATCAGTGACAATGTTAAAGATAATATGATGAAGCAATCTACAAATTGAAAATTCACTGGTAAAAGCAGATATAAACAGAAACGTAAATTACAATGTTAAGTTGAGCAGACAATAAGCAAAAATTATAAATAATTACTGTTACTCAAGATATCTTTTTCTTTACTTTAAAACATAAAATTCAAAAGAAAATGATGATTGAAATATAAATTCAAAAGAAAATAATAAAAATAATAAAAGTACTGTGACTTTACTTAGGCCCTTGGCACATAAACGAAAACTGAGCGCAATTGCAACTCAATTCAATTAAAGATAGAGATAATATAATCACTATGTCGCATCGAGATAGAAATTAAGATAAAAGATAAAACCAGATAAATTTACATATGTGAGATTAACCTCTCATAAATGCAAAGTAATGTCGGTACATCAGGATTGAGACTAGACAGGGTGAGTGCTAATAGTTATATACTTGATGTAACAAATAAACTGAAAATTTAATTAAATAAGCCTGAAAAGAAAAAATATTAAAACCAGCAATAATATGAGGGAAAATTCGGAGAAATTCTACTGAAAATTCAATTTACTACCTTTGCAGGAATATATAGAATTTACTCCCAGAATTAACCCAAATAATACTGTTCAATTTGAATAAAAATACGTAAAAATTGTGCGTGAGCACTGAACGATAAAATAATTACGTTCCCCCTAAATTGAACTAAGCCTCTTTCAAATTACCTGAACTTGATTCATGAGAGACGCAAATATTCACCAATAAATCGGTATTATTACCCAAAGAGCCACGACAATAATAAAAAAATATTGAAGATGTGAGCTAATTAAAAGTGTAATATAAAAATGCTAAATTCTTGCTTTAGTCAAATAAGACTAAGCGAATCAGAAACAATTGTTAATTATGTATATAAAAATTATAGAATTAGTTAAATATATTGCAAGATGAATTAAATATTTCAAGATTAAAAAATTAGCGCTTACCCGTCAACGTCTCAACACAAGATAAAATCTCTCGCATTAAAAATTCAAGACGTTGGACAAATTATGCTTGCCGATGTTTTATTGGCTAATTTATAACATGTGATTAACACTATAAACCACGAAGCATCAAGTAATGGAAATACCCAATATTAAATATAGTAATCTATAGTAAAATAAATTCACGAATTGTAGGTATAAAACAGCGTACTAGCGCTTCTAAAATCGTTATTCGTACGAAATAAACCCATTCGTGAATAGATGTCACTGGTGACTTAAATATGAAATACCGGAAATAATTTGCAATTGAACCGAAATTTTAGTGTAGCGGTATATAGCATATATTCCGTTGCATTACATAACCAACCACTTATTAGAAGTATTCAGTGGATACTCTTGATGTAGCTGGATAGTTGTTGAGACCTGGATATGTGATAGCATCCGTGCTGATTTGAGAGTAAAGAGACACAGATAAGTCAAACGTATTATTTCACACATTAACAACAATTATCAATAAACATGGACATTGTTTTAAAATTTTAGTTTTTCTGTTTTGCCAAATACCTCATTACTTACCAGCAAACTTATTCATAAATTTATTTAGTTATTGAGAAGTGGTACCTAGCACATCACAGGCAGTTTTCAGTTCGACTGGTAGAGACCTGCTGGCGCTCTAACCGAATCTACCTCTCACTGAGCAGCAGGATTTGCACATTCCCCTAAACTCCATGTTCTTATATAACCAATTTCTGTTTAGTGGCAAAACAGACAGCAAACGCAACAGCGTGAATTGTGAAAGATTAAAAAAAATACAATTAGTCTTTACAATATGTTTATCTTCTGACTGACTAATACTTAGCTTCGTCCAATTATTCTGTAACCATGCGATCGTATTGGAACCTCCACTGGAACCGTTTCTGCCTGTTCCCAATCTGTTGGGTTCATCGAGTACTTATTTGGTTCACGAAGTGTTGGTTCCCTTCGATTGGTTTGGTACAGCAACGTGTTTTCTTGAATCAGACGTGGAGATTTATAACATGAAAGGAGAAATAAACTAATCTTAGACCAATGGATCTTGCTAATTAAATAATATTCAAGGACATATCATGTGAACATCAGTGACAATGTTGAACATAATATGATGAAGCAATCTACAAATTGAAAATTCACTGGTAAAAGCAGATATAATCAGAAACGTAAATTACAATGTTAAGTTGAGCAGACAATAAGCAAAAATTATAAATAATTACTGTTACTCAAGATATCTTTTTCTTTACTTTAAAACATAAAATTCAAAAGAAAATGATGATTGAAATATAAAATTCAAAAGAAAATAATAAAAATAATAAAAGTACTGTGACTTTACTTAGGCCCTTGGCACATAAACGAAAACTGAGCGCAATTGCACCTCAATTCAATTAAAGATAGAGATAATATAATCACTATGTCGCATCGAGATAGAAATTAAGATAAGAGACAAAACCAGATAAATTTACATATGTGAGATTAACCTCTCATAAATGCAAAGTAATGTCGGTACATCAGGATTGAGACTAGACAGGGTGAGTGCTAATAGTTATATACTTGATCTATCAAATAAACTGAAAATGTAATTAAATAAAAAGAAAAAATTAAAAAACCAGCAATAATATGAGGAAAAATTCGGAGAAATTCTTCTGAAAATTCATTTACTACCTTTGCAGGAATATATAGAATTTACTCAGAGAATTAACCCAAATAATACTGTTCAATTTGAATGAAAATATGTAAAAATTGTGCGTGACTACTGAACGATACAAAAATTACGTTCTCCCTAAATTGAACTAAGCCTCTTTCAAATTACATGAATTTGATTAATGAGAGACGCAAATATTCACCAATAAATCGGTATTATTACCCAAAGGGTCACGACAATAATAAAAACAAGTGTAATGTAAAAATGCTAAATTCTTGCTTTAGTCAAATAAGACTAAGCGAATCAGAAACAATTATTATTTATGTATTTAAAAATGAAAGAATTAGTTAAATATATTGCAAGATGAATTAAATATTTCAAGATTAAAAAATTAGCGCTTACCCGTCAACGTCTCAACACAAGATAAAATCTCTCGCATTCAAAATTCAAGACGTTGGACAAATTATGCTTGCCGATATTTTATTGGCTAATTTATAACATGTGATTAACACTATAAACCACGAAGCATCAAGTAATGGAAATACCCAATATTAAGTATAGTAATCTATAGTAAAATAAATTTACGAATTGTAGGTATAAAACAGGGTACTAGCGCTTCTAAAATAGTTATTCGCACGAAACAAACCCAGTCGTGAATAGATGTCACTGGTGACTTAAATATTAAATATCGGAAATCATTTGCAATTGAACCGAAATTTTAGTGTAGCGGTATATAGCATATATTCCGTTGCAACCGTTGCAACCACTTATTAGAAGTATTCAGTGGATACTCTTGATGTAGCTGGATAGTTGTTGAGACCTGGGTATGTGATAACATCCGTGCTGATTTGAGAGCCAAGAGACACAAATAAGTCAAACCTGTTGTTTCACACATTAACAACAATTATCAATAAACATGGACGTTGTTTTAAATTTTTAGTTTTTTTTGTTGCCTAATACCTCATTACTTGCAAACTTATTCATAAATTTATTTAGTTATAGGCAGTTTGCAGTTCGACTGGTAGAGAGCTGCTGGCGCCATAACCGAACCTACCTCTCATTGAGCAGCAGGATTTGCACACTCCCCTAAACTGCATCTTCTATATAACTAATTTATGTTTAGTGGTCTTGACTTCGTTTGATTTTTCTTGTTCTTAATATCATTTTAATATTATTTTATATAAACTATAACTTTACTCTCTGCTACTAAACAGAGGAAGAGTGTAGCACTGTTCTAACTCTATCAATTTTATTTTCGTTAGCTGCAGGACCTCTAATCGGTTTAACAAAATTAATCTCTGTAATCCAGCCGTTGGTTGGTTGATATGTTTTATGTTTCCTTTGTCTCCGGAAGACCTGGTTGTTTCATTTTCCTTGATACCGTACTTTTTGCCGTTGCTGGAACCGGAAGAGATGAATCAGATGCCGAGTAGATGTCCATCGAAACATCAGTCTCTATGGGTGGTGACACACCAACTAGCCGAGCAACTGATGAAATTAATTCCATGTAATGAGCAGTAATCAAATCATCATTCAATTCGTACACGATCGTGTTTCTGTTACCATCCATTAACTCCCATTACTCCAAATTTATTTGTTTGTTGCCGGTTTTATTTATATGTGCTTTCTGTTTGATTTTTGTCCAAGTTATTGATTTTTTTTGGATAATTGTTTTAAACTAATCGCTTTTCCTGTCATTGCCTGCCATTCTGCTTGTAGTTTAATTAACGTATTCTCCTTCATATTTTTTTTCGTCATTCTTTCAATAATTGTCATGAATTTTCTCCGCAACCGTACACTTTTGGAAAAAATGGAATTTGGCTTATATTTTTGCCTTAACAGGAACTTTATTTTTTTTGCAGAAGGTTTTCCGATATTCCAAAGTTTTTGTAATTTTTAACCTTAATTTTTGTATTTTGTAAGTACCCTGTACAACTTATCCTTAATTTAGAATTGTCAAAATTGGTTTTTTTCCAAGCACCAACTTTTATCAAGAATAACTTTTTCTCATAAAATCAAAAAGTTTCCCATTTGGTATCCAAATCTGGGCAGACCCTGTATAGTGGTTACTAGTGAATTATCCAGTGCCAAACACCTAAAATTTCACCTGATCATGTCCTTCACAAGTCGTGCTTTCTACGTCGGAGAACAAATCGAATTTTTTCTCCCGCATTCACTTTCTTAATTATTACTAAAATGTCATTTATATTCAACGAAACATCATAATATTTCTGTCTAGAGTTGTTAAAAAGTGTTGCACACCGTCTAAATATCGAAGCAGACCAAGACAAATACATAATTTTCGTTTTGCTTCCATGGATTTGCTTTTACTTTATACTTCGAGCAAATGCTCCATTTTTATTCACGAGACCCAATAACTGAACCAAACATGGGGCAAAATCAGGCTTTTGAATAATGTGCTGCAAGCTCACAATGAAAGTCAACATATTCTGGTCTGCTATAATAATTATATGAGGCTAATTGGCTAAAGTCTTCTTGTAACTTTTCACAGCTTCATCCATAACTGTTATGTATAATAATAATAATAATAATAATAATATTTATTGATGATGTACATAATGTAACTATTTTCACACGTCAAATATAAAGATAAAACTTAAAAATATACAGTTTAAAAGAGTCATGAAAGTTGTTTTCTTTTTTTAGTTAAAATATTAATAAAACAAAACACAGTATATTAACAAATAAGAAATAAGTTTGACAGACAATACAACATAAAGCAATAAGACAGCTAGGGTAACCGCCTATACGCCCCTGAACAGTTGCTACTTTAAATCATCGAAATTGTTATTGAAATATTCCTCCAGGTCATAAAAGGCCTTCACCTTGAGATAATTTTTAACTTTAGACTTAAATAGATGGTAGTCCAAGTTTTTAACACACAGTGGCAACAGATTAAAAAGTTTAATTCCAAAATGGTTTATTCCATCCCTGGCCCTGGCAGTCCTATTATAGTTTAAGGAAAAATTATCCTTATTTCTGGTGTTGTAGCTGTGATAGTCACGATTGTATGCATAATCACCCATATTAGCCCTCACATGGAGAAGACAACTCAATATATACAAGGATGGAAGAGTTATAATGCCCAAAGAGACAAAACTGGCCCTGCAACAGTCTCTAAACCTGACTCCAGTCATAATTCTTATGCAGCGTCTCTGGATTGCAAATATCTTGGAAGCATGTGGTGAATGCCCCCAGCACAGGATAGCATAGGCAAGATGAGAGTGAAAATGACCATAGTAAGCATTCATAAGTACATCTGGTGAAACAATACTTTTTAAATTGCGAATTATAAAGGTTTTTTTACTAAGGACACTCGCAAGATAGTCAGCGTGCTTCTCCCATGTAAGCCCAGAATCCAAGTAAGTGCCCAAAAACTTCACAGAGCCATGCGTCTCGAGAGGCCTCAAGGAAAAGTCCAACAGCTGAGTCTTTGCCTCATTTATGCTCAACCCATTCGACAAAAACCACTGTTGCACATCGGACTGCACAATTTTGGTCTGCCGATCAAGGTCAGTCAAACTATCAGCCCTCTCAATTGCTGTGGTGTCATCTGCAAACAATACAGTTTTCGTGCTGGCCAGCGATACACACGATGGAATGTCATTCACATAAAATAAAAATAAAATTGGGCCAAGGACAGAGCCCTGTGGCACCCCATGTACAACTGGCTTCCTACTTGAAGTAGTCCCACCATATGCTACATATTGCCATCGATTGGACAGGTACGATTTTATTAGATCAATGCTGTTTTTATTAAAGTTATATTTAAGAAGCTTATCTATCAGTAGTTTGTGAGACACGCAGTCAAAGGCCTTTGCTAAGTCAAAGAAGGAGGCCCGAGCATACAGTTTTCCATCAAAACACTCCTGTATGAAAGTCATAAGTTGGCTAATTGCCACAGTAGTTGACATGCTAGAACGGAAGCCAAACTGACATGGGTTAAATAACTGATGAGTTTCAAGGTGATCACACATTTGCTTCTTTAAAGCACTTTCGAAAATTTTACCAAACAGGGGCACAATTGATATAGGCCTATAGTTGGAGACATCCTCACAATCTCCCTTCTTATATACTGGCACAACACGAGCCACCTTTAAACAATCTGGAAAAATACCTGCTTTAATACACTTACTGATGAGTTTTGTTAATGGGTAAGTAATTATGTGTTTTAATGTTTTAGTTATTTTGGTATTAAATTCAAAGCAATCTTTGCTAGGACTATTCTTTAGATTTGATATTATGTCCCTAATATTGTTGTAAGTAACTTCATTAAATTGAAATGTGTGTATAGTTGTGTTAATGTTTAATGAATCAAAATAGCTCAGTGGATGACGAATTGAGTGTGGAAGATTTGTTATAATGTTATCAGAGACTTGCGAGAAAAACTTATTAAATTCGTGTGCCTTTAATTTGAGAGAATTTGTTTTTCCGACAGTTGGGTTGCTGTTCGCAATAACATCCCACACAGCTTTATTTTTATTATTTGAATGATTAATATGCCTGTTATTGGCTTCTTTTTTACTTTTTTCTATTAAGACTCTATAATCATTGCGAAAGGATTTTAACAAATCGGGTGGAACCAACACAGGGTTTGACCTGCTCAAGTGGGTCAAGAATTTCAGAGTTTTCCTTGTTTGCTCTATCTCGTCTGTAAACCAATGTATTTTATAAGCACCACCAGGATGGCCACTGCTGGCTAACTTGGTCTTTTCAGGAAATGATACGTCACAGGCATCCTTTATTAGGCTGATGAAAGACTCAAATAGTGCACTGAAGGAAAGTGACTCACTATCAACAAATGACCAGTCAGCAACACTAACCATTTGGTATAAATTAAAAAGCCCAAAGTCTGTAATGGGCCTGTAGACAATCCTAATGCTACTCTTTCTTATAGGTGTCTCCTCCATTAAGTATTTAAAAGATATTGCCAAATGATCTGACATGCAGAGATCTATGATTTCATAGTTCGTATTTTGACATATATTTGTGAAAATGTTATCTATACATGCCTGATTCCTGGTTGGCTGAAAGACCACCCTAGACAACCCGTAAGACTCAAACAAGTTCGACACCATCCGAGCCTCCAAAGAATTGGTTTGAAAGTGGACATTGAAGTCTCCAGTCAGCACAATTCCCCTACCCAAGTCCAACCTGTCCAAAACTGCGGCTAACCCACTTAAGAACATGGTCTGATCACCTATTGGGGATCTATAAATTGTTATGATTTGTATGCAATTGCAAAGAACACCCACAACTTCAAAATGAAGCTCCTCAGACATACCAACAACATCAAAAGGCAGCGGCCGCACTTCAAGCGACTGTTTAACAAAAATTGCTACACCACCGTGGCCATGGTTAGTCCTACCAAAGCCAGAGGCAATAACAAAACCACTAATGTGTGTGCAACCCAGTTCATCTGGTTTTAACCAGTGTTCGTTAATACATAAAATATCAAAGTGATTATCCTCGAGGAATGATTCCAACAAAAAAATTTTATTTCTAAGACACTGGATGTTATAATGTAAAAAATTTAAAAAAGTCAGATGAGCACAGACCCGCCCATCTGCCCCATTGTTATTTAAAACATTTCGGAGTATTGGTTTATTTTCTCTATTGGAAATTGTTGCTAGTTCTGTTTGATTGACGAGTACTTGATCTGACTGATTGGAGCTGATTGGTTCGAAAAAATGTGAATTTTTTAATAATGATGTATTCAGGCCAATTATTGGGATTTAACAGGTTCTCCTCCAGACTCTTTCCAGCCATGATTTTAAAAGCTTTGTACTCTCTAGACTTCACTGGTACTGGTTCTACAGTGAATTTGTGATCAAGCCCAAACTTGTTTTTCAGGTAATCCAGTAGATCCGAGTCGGCTATATCTGTAGATATCTTGGACACAAATACCGATGTTTGCGGCGTAGATGCAACCAGTTTATTGTCTGCAGTCTTCTTCCGGCCCACTATTGCAACATTTTTCTTTTGAGAATTGCCTGCTGTTTCTTTCTGCTGGATAGGTACTTGATGAGAAGGTGCCTCAGTTCGATTAGATTTTAGAAGTTGTTGAAGATTGGCTAGTTCAACTTTCAGATTGTGTAACTCATCCTGCTGGGACTGGTATTTGGTAGCGAGCGCATCCAGTGCTCTCTTCAGTTCTTCCATCTCGTTTACCCCAGTAGGTTTTGAAATGGCCCCATTAGGTTGCAGTTTAGCCATATTTCCTATTATGGTCTTAGTTTGGTTATATAGCTTTGAGTTATGTTCTTCCATTTTTCTGTTGGTCGTTTCAATTTGCTTGTTGAGTGAGATTTTCAGTTCCTCCATTCCTGATTTAATTGCCTTGGTGATGGCAGCTTGCATATCAGTTTCTGCTATTGGTGGTGTGGTAATAGGGACCTTTAGTTTGGATACACATTCTAAGCATCGGTAAGTCACACAAGGCGATCTTTTTTTCACCGTAACACCCCTATGTTCGGATGCAGCAAGGCTGGAGCAGTCAGAACAGAGTAATTTGGCACAATGATCGCATTTGGCAAGGGCATAAGTGTCATCCGGCTCTCTGTTACATTTGCTACAGATTGCCATGATTGTTCGATCGATATTAGTATGTACTTGACGTGTTTTTAACCTTAATGTTGTCGGAAGATGCCGGAACTGTAGACACTCCTAAAAAACTTGTAAACAAGGTATCCTAACCTCACTTTTTGATGAACAGGAATAAGTTCAAATTTTGTAGCAACAACTGGACGTTTTACAACTTTTGTGAGTCCAGGGAGTGGAAAAAAGATTGAGGCTTCCTGATCACACACAAACTTCACTCTATGAATTGTTAAAACTTTGGATTTTATCGTAAGATACGGAGCTAAAAAACGCGTGACTGCAATTATAACCTAAGCTATCGGCAGCGATTGAATGATCATAAGTATCTGATCAATCTTTCTTATAAACACAAAATTGCCTCTTATTTCAAACATTGATAAGATCTGGGAATGATATAAACTTCTTCATCATCAAAATCTTCTTCATCATTATTCGAATCATATATAATAATTTCAAAACTATCTATAATTGATTTAGTTTCTTTCACAATTGCTCTTTTTTGATTAGTACATTTTATATTAATATACTCCCAATGACTTCTACACAATGGCCAACATCATTACTTTTTTACCATTTTGTTAAGCAATTTGTGATTACAAGAATTTGGTGTGCAAATATTTTCTTTTTCCAAAAGATTGAAACAAATAGGACATTCCTCTTTTAAGTGCACTTCACTTTTATTTTTTGTGAACTGTTTCTGAGCTAACTATTTCCAAATTGACTCTCTTTTAGTTTGAGTTTTAACATTGGAAATGTTTTTGTTTTCCTATTATGGGGTATCAAATCACGAAAAAGTGCATGCTACATTTGGCACATCACGTAATATACGTGGGAGATTGTGTTAGTCTGTTTCTGAGGACGGAATCGGTTCAAATGACAAATATAAATTAAAGCTAACTGAAACTAACCGAAAGTTGATTGAACAACTAACCCAAACTAACTAAAAGTAACCAAAAGCACAAAATGGGTTCAAATGAATCGGAACAAATTAAAAAAATGAAAGTAAGTTAAAACTAACTCAAACTAACCGAAATTTGGCGAATAACCAAAACTAGCCGTGAAAATTAAAATTGGTTATAACCTAAAGCGGAATGTTGATTGAATGACTAACCAAAACTAATCAAAAGTAACCAAAACGGACTAAAATGTATCGAAATAGGTTACACAAATTAAAGTAAGTTAAAACTAACCAAAACGAACCGAATTTTGGCGACTAACGAATACTAATCAGAAACATTATATTTGACTATAACGTATCGGAGCCGGTTCAGATGAATACTTTGGTTTCTTGACAGTGAGTTTCCAAGGTCGCATAACGACACGAAAAATTTTAGTGAACGTCACGACACGGTTTATGCAACACTGATTATAACGTATCGGAACCCGCTCAAATAAGTAAAATAAATTGAGACTAAGTGAAAATAACCGAAAGTTGATTGGACGACTAACCAGAATTAACCAAACCTATTAAAATTGATTAGAACATATCGGAACCAGTTCGAATGACTAAAATAAGTTGAGACTAAGTGAAACTAACCGAAAGTTGATTAGACGACTAACCAAAACTAACCAAATCTATTAAAACTCATTATAACGTATCGGAACCGGCTCAAGTAAGTAAAATAGCTTGAGACAAAGTGAAACTAACCGAAAGTTGATTAGACAACTAACCAAAACTAACCAAATTTATTAAACTTGATTATAACCTATCGAAACCGACTCAAATGACTAAAATAGGTTAAGATTAAGTGAAACTAACCACAGATCTAAGAAGGGGAAACTAACCGCAAGTTGATTAGACGACTAACCAAAATTAACCAAATCTATTAAAATTGATTATAACGTATCGTAATAGGTTCAAATGTCTGAAATAAGTTGATATTCAGTGAATCTAACCGAAAGTTGATTAGCCGACTAGCCAAAACCAACCAAATCTGTTAAGTTAATTATAACGTATCGGAACCAGCTCAAATAAGTAAAATAAGTTGAGACTAAGTGAAACTAACCGAAAGTTTATTCGACGATTAACCAAAATTAATAATTTATTAAAATTGATTATAACGTATGGTTTCAAATGACTAAAATAAGTTGATATTAAGTGAAACTAACAGAAATTTGAATTGACGACTAACCAAACTAACCCAATCTATCAAAATTGTTTATAACGTATCGGAAACTAAAGTAAGTTGAAATTGAGTGAAACTAACCGAAACTTGATTAGATGACTAACCAAAATTAACCAAATCTATTAAAATTATTTATAACGCGTCGGAAGTTTAGATGACTACAATAAGTTGACACTAAGTGAAACTAACCGAAAGGTGATTAGACGATTAACCAAAAATCTAAACAAATATATTAAAATTGAGTAGGGGAAACTGGCCTAAAATGGCATATCGACCACATTGCTACTTTAACACCTGACAACGTCGCCCTAAAATCTTAATCGCAATTGTTTTTCATCCGAGACTTCAGTCACGTTTATTCGGCGTCAAAATACCAACAAGTCGTTTTTCTCGATCCAAAAAAATATTTGTGTGGTCACCTAATTTGGCTGTAATAATAGACGAGGTGCAGTAACCTAAGGGGGCTTAGTACAGGTAAACAAATAGACTTTTGTTTTATTTTTTTAAGTATATATATTTTTAATAATTTCAAAGAAATCGTTATTTTGGGCCAAATGACATACACGGTGGTGGGGTAAAATGACATACCTATGTCATTTTAGGCTGCATGTATTTATTGCAACAGCCTTTATTCCCAGTCGAAACCAGGCGAGCTTTGGCTGCGGTGTCAAAAATTTAAGAAGTGGAGGCATGCAGAATGCGTCGGTTTCCCCTCGAACAAAGTTTTTTTACTTGTGAACTTTGCGACTGATTTCTTTTATCTTTTTGTAACGTCTTTAGTTTTTACGTCCTAGTTGGGTGTGTTGTTCCCTTTACTTTTGTTTATTTTTTTGTTTTTTTTTGTTGTTGTTAGGAAGCGGCATAAACCAACGGACCCATTAAACTCTAAATGAATGCTTAAATATTTTATTTCCAAGTTTTGGGAAATGTTTTGCTCAGGGTATGTCATTTTAGGCCAGTTTCCCCTATAGTGCATCGGAACCGGCTTAAATAAGTAAAATAAGTTGATACTAACCTAAACTAACCGAAAGTTGATTGGACGACTAACCAAAAGAAACCAAGTTTATTAAAGTTGATGATAACGTATTGAATCCGACTCGAATGACTAAAATAATTTGAGACTAAGTGAAATTAACCGCAAGTTCATTAGGCGACTAACCAAAACTAAGCAAATTTATTAAAATAGATTATAACGTATCAAAACCAGCCTAAATAAGTGAAATAAGTTGAGACTAAGTGAAACTAATCAAAAGTTGATTAGACGACTAACTTAAACTAACCAAATTTATTAAAATTGATTATAACGTATCGGAACCGACTCAAATGACTAAAATAAGTTGAGACTAAGTCAAGCTAACCGAAAGTCGGTTAGACGATAAACCAAAATTCACCAAATCTATTAAAATTGAATGTAACGTATCGAAACCAGCTCAAATAAGTAAAATAAATTGGGACTAAGTGAAACTAACCGATAGCTTATTAGACGGCTAACCAAAACTAACCAAATCTTTTAAAATTAATTATAACGTATCGGAACCGACTCAAATAACTGAAATAAGTTGAGACTAAGTGAAACTAACCGAAAGTTGATTAGATGACTAATAAATCAAAACTAACCAAATCTATTAAAATTGATTATACCGTATCGGAATCAGCTGTAAAATAATTTGAGACTAAGTGGAACTAACTGAAGGTTGATTAAACGACTAACCAAATCTATTAAAATTGATTATAACGTAACGAAACCGGCTCAAATAAGTAAAAAAATTTGATACTAAGTGAAACTAACCGAAAATTGATTAGACGACTTACCAAAACTAATCAAATCAATTAAAGTTCAATCAATCAATCAATCAATATATTACGTGCCAACATACACAATGGTATTTACACATGTCAGAAAAAAGTTCCAAGTCTCACATTCTAATAAAATCATAACACTAAAATATAATACTGCAATAACAGAATACTGTACACTAAACAATACCAAAACACTAAGCAATAAGACTTTCAATAAAAAATAACAAAAGAACACTACAGCTAGCTCGATAAAACACTATGCAGTAAAACTACAGTCAGACAATATTAAAACCTATACTAAAATCAAAAGGTAACACTAGATGATAAAAACTCATTAGTACTATAAAAGGCACAGGCTGTCAGAACTCTCTTAACATTTGATCTGAATTCATTGAGTGGCAGTACCCTCATGTGAGCTGGTAATTTATTAAAAAAATGTATTGTAAGATACCCTGGTCCGTCCCTGCACCTCTCCAGCCGATGATAGCTTGGTATAAGATCACGTCTGTGTCTGGTATTGTAGGGATGCTGCTCCTCATGAGCCCTAAACAAGGCCATGTTGCGCCTCACATACACAAGATTCTCGTATATAAACAGGGAGGGGAGTGTCATTATATTAAGACTGATGAATGCATTTCTGCAATCTTCCCTATATGATAGACCTGCAATTATCCTAACAGCTCTTCGCTGCAGGCGAAAGACATCTTTGGCACCAGCGCTATGCCCCCAAGCTATAACAGCATATGAGATGTGTGCATGGCACAACGAAAAATAAGCCTGCCTCAATATCTCAGAGGAAACACAGTTTGACAAGCCCCGGAGCAGGAAGATGTTTGATCCTAGCTTTCTCATACACGCTTCTGTGTGTACGTCCCAGCGCAGTTTTGTGTCAAGATGTACTCCTAGAAATTTAACACTAGTCGGGGCCCGCTCCTGGTAAGGGAGCTCCCGGGACGCGAAAACCAGGGACTGTGTTTTTGATGTGTTGAGAAAGAGTTGATTTGATGCGAACCATTTTTCGGACCTCGACAGTGCCTGACCCGAGCCCTCCAGAGCTTCCGACAACTCCTTTTCATGGCAGCAGATTGTGGTGTCGTCAGCGAAAAGAGTAAAGTGAGCCTGTGGGTCAGCCTGGGGTAGATCATTGATGTAGATTAGGAACAGTAAGGGCCCCAGAACAGAACCCTGTGGCACCCCGACATCGATCTCTCCCTTATCTGACGACACCCCAGCCATGCGTACCACTTGGTATCTCTGCGACAGATAGCTGGTTATCATACCAATGCTAGAATCATTAAAGTTATACTTTCTCAGCTTGCCCAGAAGAATCCCGTGGTCGACACAGTCGAATGCCCTACTTAGGTCGCAGAAACGGGCCGACAGGAAACCGGAGCCCTCAAATGCTTCATGTATTCCCGAGACCAGGTCCAGTATGCCCAGTGATGTACTGTGATCCCTACGAAAACCAAACTGCTGAGCATAGAAGAGCCGATTTGACTCAAAGAAACTGGCAATCCTAGAAGCAAGGCATTTCTCGAATATTTTTGAGAAGACAGGCAGCAAGGAGATGGGCCTGTAATTTGATATGTCACTGGAACGACCACAGCAGTCTTCAAAACAAGCGGGAAAACGTTCTCGGCAATGCAGAGATTTATGAGTTTGGTTAAGGGCGATATTATTATATTCTTTATGGATTTTATCACTTCTACTGTAAACCCATAGGGGTCCTTACTTTTTTTATTTTTTAGTTGATTTATAGTGTCCCTAATTTCAATAAAAGTAACTTGATCAAAAGAAAACAGATTGTTTTGATAGTTTGGAATATTTGCAAGAGGATCAGTGTTTGTGGTAATCTGTGTTTGCAGATCTTTTGCTATATTCAAAAAGTAAGTATTAAATTGATTTGGTGTAATGTCGGCTTGCACAGATTTTTTAGAGACTCCTCTATACTCGTTAAGGACACTCCACATTGCCTTAATTGGATTGGAAGAGTTTTTTTATTAAATTATCGTTTGCCTTTCGCTTGGCAGTTCCAATTTCATTTTTGTAAATATTTCTATGTGATGCTAAGAGATTTTTTAGATTTTTGAAAGGGTGTTGTCGGTTTAGTTCTGACAGAAATTTTATAGCGTCGCGCCGCGATTTCAGATGTTTATCGAACCATTTCGTTGATGTGGCTTGGTCGCTCCGCTTACAGTGGATTTGTACAGGGAATGAGTCATTAAAAGCATCAGTTATACAATCAAGAAACATCCCAAATTTCCTATCCGCAGGAAGACTCCCGCAGTCCAGAAACCTCCAAGATAAAGCCCCGACAGAAGCAAAAAAATTGTGCTTACCCATTTGAGTCACAGGTCTACAAACTAGTCTTTCCATCTCCACTCGTTTTCCACGAGAAGGCACCGCCAGCTCAACCAGCTGCCCCATATGATCTGAGAACCCCGTATCATGAATGCAAGTAGCAATGTGATTTTCAATGAAATTCAAGAAGGCGTTGTCCAGACAAGCACTCAGCCTAGTGGGCCCATGGACCAGCTGAACAAAGCCGTAAGAGTCCAGCAGGCATGTCAAGCCAACGCACTCTCGACTACCAGTGTCAAAATGTACGTTGAAATCCCCAGCGATTATTACTTTATTATTCTGGCTGATCAAGCTCAATGCCCCCTCCAGAAAGGTGCTAAGACAGCCCATGGGTGGTCTATATAAACAAATTACATACACTCTAAAATCAATCAAGTGGACGCAACAGATCTCTAGTAAATTCTCTATACTTAAAGATCCGATTTGTGGAATTATCTCATAGTTGGTGTTACGCTTCAACAAAATAGCAGATCCACCACCCCTACCAAATGTCCTGCAAAAGGACGATACTGGTTCAAAGTCCAGTATCCGCAATGATGCAAATTCTTGTTCTGACAGCCAGTGCTCTGTGAGACACAAAACATTAACATTCTTGTCAACCAAATAAGCATCCAATTCGTTAACCTTGTTCCTAACTGAACACGTATTAATGTGAAAGAGTCTTATTTGCCCATTCTTCTTTGGAGAGTTCACAATTTCAGGTGAGGTGGGGGGCTCTGGAGGTTCTGAAAATGGTTTATCAGCGTTCCGGTTGGCCATAGACCGCTATCCATTATGCTTGCCTTCCTTTCAAATGGTACTCCCAGCTTAAATGATCCTTTGACTGTATCTTTTTTTGTTTTCATTTTGAAGCAGCAACTTCCCTGATCGAGTCCCTCATTCTTCAAGAAGGCAATGATATCTTCCTCCTTTGTGTTTGGGTCGAGATTTGACAGAAATATCCAGGATAATTTGACATTTCCCTGAGATTCAACAATCCTAAGATTTGAGGTGTTTTTGTTCGAGCCTCTAATAGGCATTGGGCGATTATTCCTGTTTTCTGTCTGTCTCAATCTTCGGGGTTTTACTTTGACCCATCCCTCATCAGTAATGGTTTCATTAAAATTGTCCTTGTTGACATCTACAATACCTGCAGCGCCCAGGCATTCGGGGATTGACAGGTGTGAGGTTATGTTCATCTGTTTTGCTGTCGATATTACTGAGTTTTCGATATCGATCTGTTCCTCATTACTATCGAAGTTTATTATTGGCAGCTGTGGATTTTTTCGGCCTTCCGGATTTTCAACATTTACAACTGGCAACATGTGACGATGATGTTTTAGTCGAGCACCATCTGACGGCATCTTCGTAGAACCTGCTTGCGCCTGCTCTGTGGTTTGATCTCTCTGAACACCATCCTTTTCATTGGAATGCTTAGAATGGGTTTTTTGCATTCCATATATTTTTTCAGATTTTCTTAGCTTTTCCTCTAGGAAGTTGACTTTTTCTTTCAGAAGAGATACATTATCAAGGAGTACCTTATTTTTCCCATCAGTTTCTTTAATCAGCCTGCGCAGAAGGGTGATTTCTAGGTCCTTTTCTTTCGACGAAATCGGCATGGCCGGCGTTGTTGTTGATAGACGCCGTTCTACTTCATGTACACAAAATGCATTTTGCTTGCCAGCTGCCTGGTTAAGACATGATGGATGGAAAACCTCTTTGCACTTTGCACACTTCACTAATCTTTTGACTTTTTTCTTGCAATGAAAACACGTAAATTTTTCAACTTTTCCGCGCTCATCAATTTCACCTAACGTTTCACTTTCCGCCATCTTGAATAAGTTGATTATAACGTATTGAAACTGACTCAAATAACTAAAAAGTTGATACTAAGTGAAACTAACCGCGTTAGATTGGGGATTGAAAGACGAATCGAATGCAGTTTTTACTACCACCACTAATGTTATATATTGCGAAAACGATGGAAGCTTGAAGTAATATGCATTTATGTGGTATATTTTGGTAAACTAAACTTACGTAATCTGCTAAAAGTAATTTTTTTACATTAGATTGTGTTAATGGTGACTTTTAGTTTCTTCCGACAGACTAGTCGTGTCTCATATCGTTAGATCGAGGAATGGCAGACAAATCGAATGTAAATGGTCTTTTGCTTTTTCAACCACACTTATAAGGTTATAAATTGTAAAAAAGAACGAAACTTCAAGTAATATGCATATATTTGGTATATTTTGGTAAAGTAAACTTACGTAATCTAACATGATCTCACCCAAACTTTTCTCAACTATTATATTTTCACACAATTATGAGTTTTTTTAGATCTCACATTTAGTAAGCGTTGCATTCTGCTTTGGCATTTTCAATGTCTCCCCCGGTTGCATCCTCGTGATGGACTGTGAATTTTTTCGTATTAAGCAATTAAAAATCCAATATTTTTGATTCTCGAGTTGTTTTCGTATCTTGCTTCGTTTTTGATAAAAAAAGTAAAAACCAGTTTATTACATTTCCAACCTTTTTTGATAAAAACGATATTTTTATTTATATCTTAAATATGCTTTTACCTATTTTGTCGAAATTTAATAGTGTTATCTGTAGTAATAGGCGGCTCATTTAGCTTTAATTAGATTTAAAATATAATGTCCAGTGGCGTCTCGGAGGCATCATACGGAATATTATTGACAAAGAAATGTGCGCCACTGACTCTTTTAAACATTTTATATTCTTTTCGTATTAAGCAGCTAAAAATACAACAATTTTGTTTCTTGAATTGTTGTCGTATCTCGCTTCGTTTTCGAGAAAAAAAAACCAGTTTATTACATTTCTTTAGGGCACCAAATTCTACATCAAACGCTGTAATAAAATGGTTTTATTTTTTTCTCTAAAACGAAGCAAGATACGAAAACAATTTAAGAAAAAAAATGTTGTATTTTTAGTTGCTTAATACGAAAAATATATAAAATGTTTAAAAAGTCAGTGGCGCACATTTCTTCGTCAATAATATTGTAACAGTTCGATTTTGCCAATTTTAAAATTTCATTTATATGCCGCATTTAGGGAAAAACCTATGCTGTATGTTGCACTCATCGGTTTATTAATTCTGAATTTAATAATTCGCTTGAAATTGCCTCTTTTCTCAATGTAAAATTACCTATATTTTAAGTATAGATTAGCTATATATTCGTATTAGCTTTTAGAATCGATTGTGATTATCTATTTTAGTTGATAAGCGATGTATGTACCTTATTATTAAGTTAACTTGGCTTGATTTGCATTATATTATCGTAAACAGCCAGCGAATCGATTTATATTTTTAAAAAATTCAGTTAGCCTGCAAATACGTTGCATTTGACTTATTGAACCATAATTTAATTTCAGTTTGAATATTCTATTACCTTTTGAGAAGCCTAGGTTGATGTTCCGGAGATCGTTTTTGGACCTCTGCTTTAAATATATTTCTCGCTTGGTACAGCGGACCAGTTTTTTGTAAGGTTTTTGCGAAATAATAGGAATGGGCTAGGTATCGCGTGTTTTTCATTCTCGGTTTAGATTTTTGAAGGTTTATTATTTCTGTCAGAGCATTTCCTAGCCTTTCTGGAAGAATGTAATTTTAGCTCACTACTCGTGGCTTCCGCCGTCATTTATCACCATAATAAGCGAGAATTAAGGCGTTTATTTTCTTAGAATTATTCCTTGTATCGAAACACTCGTCAAGTTTTCAGCCCATGACTACTTGAGTCGCCGTATTTAATTTAAGGCAAATTGACGGAAGACGGAACGAGGTCTTTTCTAGTTTTTCTCGCCTGGGAAACGTTTGCCAGTATAGCGAGAAACTGCACGTTTTGCATATTGTGAAATAATACAACCCTTTTGAGGGGATTTATCGTGCGTTTCTGTTTGTGTTTTGACACGACCGATTATTCGGGCTCTACAAGCTGTACTAGTTAAGCATTTTCTCTGCATTCCTTTTTCTGTGGCCTATGAAGCACTTGACCGCCATTTTGCTAAATTTTTTTTTATTTCCATTATTTATAGCGGCTTCCACGTTCGTCCCATAAGACCGAGACCGTCGAATCTCTTCTAATACACCCTCAAGTCCGAGTCTGAGGTAAATATCGCTACCATTTTTGCCTAAATTAATGAAATTGATTGCTTATCTACCTTTTATTTTTTTGTGCACGTAACGCCATTTGCTCTTCTCATGTGTTATCTTATCTGCTCCATTTTATCTGATCCGATTTTTTATTTTAATTCAACTTTAATTTTGATCATATGGGGAAGTTTATATATTCTTTTTATATTCAAGTTGCCGGAACCTTAATATCTCTTTTATTTGCTTTATTGCACTCTAAGTCCATGGGCTTTTTTTTGTCTGGGAAAATTTGTTTTATAAAGAAGATGTATTTATGCAAATAGCGACGGGGTCTATGATTTTTATTAAAGTAAGGGGACTTCATTTAATGCGTACTGGATTATTTCAGGGTTCTTCTGCTGTGCCAGTACTTTAATTAAAGGACTGCAACTTTTTCTCTGAAAGGCCGGAAGCAGGTCCACAACTTTTTTTCCCTGGAAGGCTGACGAAGGGCCTTAACTTGTGGTTCCCGCACTAGAGGCCATCGACAGAGTTCGACGACGGAATTTGGGTATAAGTTTTGTGTCTCATTGTTTCTTATGTTTACTTTTATTGATATAAATCAAACATTGAATTGAGGTAGCTCATTGATTTTAATTAACTTAATTTACATTTATTCACTGGTTTATCGGACCAGTTAATCTAATTACTGCTTTGAGTTGTTTTCTCATTTTAAAAGCCATGCGCTGGCTGGATAACTTCATTCTTTTCATTCATTAGTCGGCAGATATAACTGCTCTGAATTTTATCTTTTTACCGCCCATTGATGTAGTTGCATTACCAGCAGCACGAGCACCAGCTGAAAGACCATCTTTTCCTAGACGTCCAGTTACTTGTTGGAACTGCAACCAGACAGGCCATTTAAATCGGCAATGCCCTAGCAGTAAGAAGATCCATTGTTATCCTTGTGGTACTCCAGATGTGACTACTAGAAATTGTCCAAAGTGTTCCGGTTCGGGAAACGGTATTCGGAAGAGTCGTTAGGTCGGCAGACCTCTCCTGTTATTTCCACTCCACCTACCAATGACATTAATTTTCCTAATAAGAATTTTTTGGACTTTATTATTGCACATGCGCACGGCGATTAGTGCCCATATTTGGAGATTTCTGTTTTGGGTCACCCTATTTTAGGCTTACTAGATTCCGGAGCTATTCGGACTCTTGTTGGTCAACTTGGTTTAGAAATTTTGCAGGGATCAGGTTTAAAACTTATTAAAAATCAGACCACATTTACGGTTGCTAATAGCCAGACCTGTTCAAGTATAGGTTATTTTCAGACACCTGTAACCTTGTTAGATAGGACACGTATAATAGACATTTTAGTACTTCCAGAGTTAGCTCATAGATTTATTTTAGGTATCGATTTTTGGAAAGCCATGGACATGAGACAGAATGTTTGGCGTTTTTCGGATAAATTTTCTGACATTTGTAGTATTGTGGATGGTGACTCTTTGTCTGTTTCTGAAAGATCTGCTCTTGATTCGCTGGTAAAGGAGAAATTTTCTTTAATGGGTACTGGTCTTGGTTACTGTAAAGTAGCTGAGCATGTAATCGAATTAGAACCTGGCTCAAGACCTATTAAACAGCGTTATTACCCTGTCTCTACGTTCAAGCAGGCGATTATTGATAAGGAAATAGATGAAATGTTAAGGCTAGGTGTAATGGAACCATCAAAAAGTCCCTGGTCTAGTCCTGTATGTTTGGTACGCAAGAAGGACAACGATTATCGCTTTTGTATCGATTTTAGGAAGGTCAATTCTATTACTAAAAAGGACAGCTTTCCCATTCCCTATATTTCAGCCATTTTAGACCGTCTCCGCGACGCACGTTATATCAGCTTCATTGATATAAAATCAGCATTCTGGCAAGTACCTCTTGATGAGTCTTCTCGTGAGATTACCGCATTCACCGTTCCAGATCGAAACCTCTTCCATTTTGTGCGCATGCCTTTCGGTTTAACCAACGCGCCTGCTACCTGGCAACGTATTATCGATCGTGTCTTAGGTGTTGACTTAGAAAACAACGTCATGGTCTATTTAGACGACATCATTATTATTTCCAAGACTTTTTCAGACCATTTGAGGATATTAGGTTTCTCAAGAGAAGTGTCACTTTTGCAAACCCCAACTAAAATATCTTGGTTATGTTGTGGATTCTAAAGGATTGAGGCCCGATCCAGAAAAAGTGCAGGCTATTATTAATATATCACCACCAAGGAATGTGACTGAGATCCGACGTTTTATTGGGACCGCTTCCTGGTACCGACCATTTGTTCCTAACTTTTCTTCCGTTATTGCCCCTATTACTCGGCTTACTAAAAAGAACATAAAATGGGAATGGACTCCAGATTGTCAGGAATCCTTTAGGTCAATTAAAGAAGCTCTTGTTACCGCTCCAGTCTTGTCCTGTCCTGATTTTAACCGCATGTTTACCCTTCAAACTGACGCTTCTTCTTATGGCTTAGGCGCTGTTCTAACCCAGCAATTCGATGATGGGGAAAAGGTAATTGCCTATCTTTCACGTTCCCTTACTAGGCAGGAAATGAAGTTGACAGTCACGGAAAAGGAGTGTCTTGCAGTGATTTGGAGTGTGGAAAAACTTAGGCATTATTTAGAGGGAGTTCATTTCAAGGTAATCACAGACCATCACTCGCTATTGTGGTTACATAATTTAAAGGATCCGCAGGGTCGACTTGGTCTTTGGGCGCTAAATTTGCATCACGTTTTTTTATGATTGAACCCCAATCAATTAAAAAAATGAACCTAGCCCCGGAGAGACGTCTTGCAAAGCCCGGCCCCTGTCGTGGGGTCGTTTGAGCCAGCTAAACGGAAAAAGCTCGGCTGGTGTTGTACCGAGTGGCTAGATTCGCTCATAAAATTAACCGGTTCCTAATTTCGAACTATCAAAAAAAACGAAAACAATGGCGCAATTATAACTTCTATCAAGAAAACACAATCTAAAATTTAATGAACACTATATTTGCTACTAAATCCTTTTTTTGCAAACACAGCAACAATCTATCTGGAGAAAAAGGTTATATTAAAATGTGGTGGAGTAGACAAAAGAATGTTAAATGACTAAAAGTAATTAATAAAATAAACAGAGTACAATAAGAAGATTGTACGTACAGAGACCAATTCAGTTGGAAAACCTCGGTTCTATATGCCTTATCACTAAATGCACTAAACACTACTTATCAAAGTGATCACTTGACGCAGACTAAGCTTCTTATAACTAGGTATACGCGCGCTAATAGCTGCACTGATGCAAAGGATTGAAACAAATAGGACATTCCTCTTTTAAGTGCACTTCACTTTTATTTTTTTTTAACTAAGTATTTCTGAATTGACTCTCTTCAGTACTCGATTTCTTAATTTGAATTCTTCCATAGGAAACTAAACTGTAAAAATGAAGAGATACATACAGAACTGCTGGTTCTGTTAAGTATATTTAAGAGGGAAGGGGAAAAGTTATGGTTGGTTGAAAGTCGATATATCGCAAGGTCAACATATACAGGGAGGCATAACCTTACTTCATAGTGAGAGAAGATTCTTCAGTAATTCAAAGAGAGTGAGTCCTCACGGAGAGGTAAATTACCTCCTCCGTGAGGACTCACTCTCTTTAACACACTACTGATCACATAGTAGTATTGTCATTTTTCTTAATAATATATTAAAGTTTTTACAAGCAACTGACCATAATTATTTGTAGCAAAAAGAGGGTTATGATACTAGCATGACATGACAGATTTGTTTCGCTAAAAGGACTTTTGACTATTTCATTTCCAACAATTCCAATACGAACTGCACCAACCTTAACATTTTAAATATTGTAATTAATGATCTATTTCAATTTCGAGAAAACTCTCTGCTGATCAATACGGTGCTTTTTGCACTGACTTGGTTAAAGAAAGAGACTCACATAAAAAATAATGGCGTTCATAATTTCAGAGCAATAAAAATGAAATATATTTTTTCCGTGGAAAGCAGAACAGTTAACGGCCTGAAGTGAGAACGTTAAAGCAAAGATTGGCCTCCAGCGGAAGCAATGCTTAAAAGTAATGATACTTTATAATACTACTATTTCGTATATATACCTAATTTGTTTTCTAAAGAAAGCTGATTAAGAATGATAATAGTACTGATTATTATAAGACAATGTTAATACTGTTTGTTTGTTGAGAATCTGAAAATAGGCAGAGATATATAAATTTATATCTTATTTATATCTTTATTTTATATAAATAAACACCTGCGCAACATCATTTCTACAGCCCATCTTGTACATAACACGCAGAACCAGTGGCTGCAATCCAAAAATCCTGTCAGCTTGAGGGAAGTGGCCCCACGCAAGGATTCCATAGCCGCAGTGGGAGAGAAAAAATTAATGATAAGCTGTCAAGACCGATTGTCTTGGTAACTCGTTCCTCAAAAATCTTATAACAAAAATATTTATTGACAGTTTTGCAGCCAGAAAGTGCACATGATGCCCCCATGACAGTCCATACAAAATCCTAGAACTTTGTATATTTCTGTTTTTGGTAAGATTGCGACGCGCTTTCACCGTAATATATTTTTTAAGAGAAAAAGATGTTAAGTGCTCGTGGAGCTATGAAGAGTTCTACCGAGATTAGTTAAGGTTCACTTAACGAATTTGATTAGCTATCTTCAGCAACAACAATTACCCGGCAGGTCAGAGTGCAAAGCCCCGCAGCAAGGTGTAAAGTGAGCGCGCAATTTGCCCGCAGCTCAATAATCCGGAGAATAGGTTCGTTGGGCGCCACCGAGTTTGTAACAGACCGAACCGGAAATCTCCACGCTATTAGTGGAACCTGCTGCAAGACCTTCACTCTCCAAGGTAAACCTAGCCGGTAGCTATTCACTAGCAATACGAAGATAAGTAAATGAAAAATCTTGACTGTGGTAGAGCCAAATAAAACACGCCACAAATACGATACTAGTCCTTTGTTATTGGAAAAAGAACAAAAAAGACACCAAGAATAGTGATAATAAAATATATAATTATATATGACGGTACAAGCACCGACAATTATTGATTTTTTTAAACTGCCTACAATTGCAGGCAAAAAAAACACCACCGTATAATATATTAGAACAATCGAATTACTACAACTGAAATTTAATACTAATAATGCAGAAAACTAAATAGGTTCAGTTCGCACAAGGGAAGCCGACATCATCCGTTAAAAATAATATTACAGCATTTAGAAAGAGAAAGGAAAAAAAAGAAGTCCAAAAATTTGGACCGAGTACGGCACAGTAAAATAATTGTACAAACTCGTTAAATACAGTAAATGACAGCGATAATACCGAAAAAGAAGATGAATAAATGTAATTAAATAAATTGTACAAAGTCTGGTATAGCGTAACACTTGTACCATATCGATAAACGAACAACACCGTTAGTCATAAAATTGATTCTTATGAAATGTACTAACTTTAGAACAAAAGAATATTTGTACTACATTAATAAAAGGTGTTATCATACGGACGAGAAAGCTGTAAAATCACTTTTATGGATTGTACTAAGTCCAGTACCATATAATATTTGTACTACATTGATAAAATATGTTATCATACAGAAGAGAAAGCTGTAAGATCACTTTTATAAATTGTACTAAGTCCAGTACAATATCATATTTGTACTACCTTGATAAAAGATGTTATCATACGGAAGAGAAAGCTGTAAAATAGATTTCATAAATTTTATTAAGTCTAGTACAATACATTTGGTACTACATTTCATGAATTGTACTAAGTCTAGTACAATATAATAAAGGAGTGAAACATAGTTATCATGCTGTGCAAAAAAAGGAATAAAATGGATTTTTAGGAATTGCACTAAATCCGGTACAATATGAAATTCATACCATACTAATAAAAGAGTAAACTACGGTTACCATACTATAGAAAACGCAATAAAATGGGTTTTATAAATTGTACTAAATCTGATACAATATAATATTCATACCATACTAACAAAAGAGTAAACTACGGTATAAAAGCAATAAAATAGATTTTATGAATTGTACTAAATCTGGTAAAATATAATATTCATATAATATTGATAAAGAGTACAGTATGGACCACATAATGAACAAAAAGCACTAAAATATAATTTAATGAAAAATTGTACTAAACAAATTTGATAAATAAATGGTCTGAACGATCTTCAAATATTAACATTAAATAGAAAGCATCTCTTTATTTTAATAATTCAAGAAAAAAAATTAAGTAAGGTAATAACACTGAACGAAAATATGATGTAATCTGCATTCAATAACGCAATCTGATGGCTTCCCTTTGCAACCGAAATCTAATAATAAATAAAACTGCATTACCTAACAATTAACAACCGAGTTTCCCGATTTAGTGTCTAATTAATAGTTGAAATCAATTAACCACACGAATCACAAGGAGTTAATTACACGATTAATTATTAAAATTAAAGATAAAAGCAACATTTCCCCATTGCATCAATTCTAACTTCGGTAACAGAATAAATTTTGCCGTAGACAATAGATGCCCTGATAAAATATCGTGATAATCAACGGTCAAATTTTACACCCGTTTTTAACCCGCTTCAAAAAGGTCAAATAAATTAAATTACTTTATTACCGAACATCTACATTACATTTCGTCGGAAATAAAATAAAAACAATTAATTGGATCAATCACGAACCCCAGCGAATAAATAAAATGACTATACAATCCAAATATATAAGCCTATAAGCCTTAATGATTCTCTGATTAGTATGACGTCACGCTGATTAATTTAGCTACTAAATCGAGTCCGATATAAATAAAAAGCAAAATAATACGCAAATGCAATTAATAACGGCCACGAGAAGCGCAAAACATTTGCAATTGATAAAGAATGCTTACCTCTTAACGTGAAGGCAGACAAACGTCATACACGACGCTAATCACCACAATGGCTTCCAACACTGGACAAAGCAAACCCTGAAATCCTCGCTTAGCGAGTTATTCCCGCATCTACAGCACCAAAAGTAACGAAACCAAAACGAGATGGCCGATACGGAAATTTCTACGTTGGATATCGATTAAATCCTATTAGGATGCCTGTGATAAAACCAGATTTAAATAAATCGACAACGAACCGGGAAAGCTGGACTAAAAGTGAAGTACCGTACGGAGAAACCAAGGTGTAGCCGTGCGACGCCTGCAGGGTGAAAACAGCGCGCAGGACTTTAACATCGCGACGATTCTCAGCGCACCAATGAAATGGATTCCTTAAAGCCACGCGAGAAAAAGATAAAATCGAATTAACTATCGGATTCCAAATATCGAATTGCGCTCGCGGCCAAATTTCTACCGGGTCACTCTCAAAATTTCTTCAACGCAGCAGGTTACAATTATTGCAAAAAACGGAATGTCACAAGATCCTTTGTGACTAAAGCATATGGTCTTGGTTTTGTTCTTATTCAAACTCAGTCCATTTACACTGAACCATTTATTTTCTCCTATACATTTTTTTATATTGTAATATAATATACCCGGGTCCGCTCAACCTAGTTGAATGAGATAAGTTGTGCTTTGTCTTTATTTTCCCAAGAACCGTCAAAATAGAGTAAAAAGAAAACCAATACCTACGTTGTGTTATTATTATTATTATATCTTGCACAATTTTACTTACGCAGAATGCGTTCGACTATAACAAAATTAGGGAAATTTGAGGGAAAGGTGCGTCATGTAAATTAAAACACAGATTCCTAATACACCTAATTTATAGGAGAAAACGTGCCAAATTATTAGAGAAAAACGTGCCGGACACAGCCTGGAATTTACGAAGGGAAAGAGTACGGCAGAGAAACCTTCGATCTAAATTCCGAAACCGAATTATGCTGGATAACTTTTATTAGTGTAATAATTAATTAAATTACTGTCTCCCGCGCCACAGTTCGTAGTTCCACACTCGTAATAGTACATTTAAAACTGAAGAGATAGCTCTCCGGCCGGGAATCGAACACGAGTCGCGTGTCAGGCGGATGTGATAACCACTACACTACCGAAGAGTGGTGTTAGTTAGTCAGACGCCGCTGGCAGGTACTGAGGTCCTGGATTACGAAAGCTACCCAGCTATTTAGTTGCAATTTGGACCAATATCTCTAGAATGATCATTTCATTTATAACTATTATATTCACCCGTCAGGGTAGGAAAATGTTAATAATTTCACAAGAGCTCTTACTTGCAATCACAGTCATACTAAAACTAAAATTCCAGCACGAAAAGACAGCAAACAATATATTTTTGTTTTCATTTAAAGCAGTGTTATTCACAGCAAAAACGATTTCATTAAATCTGTACACATGTCATGCCATCAAATATGAACTATTGTAAAGACTCAAGCAAGGGGTGCTCTTTTATGTCCCCTTGGGTTAACAGTTGAGTCTGGTTCGTTATCCGAGGCCTCAATAATAGACAGGACTTACTTAACTATATGAGGAACAGTGTTACAATATTGATATTAATGATTCATGATGATACGCAGTTACGTTACATTACCAAATATGAACTCTAATCAGGTCAGCGTGTATTGCTATGGTGTGCAATAGTATGCAGTTTATAAACGGTGTTATAATAATATTTAATAATTACAATATCCTGTCGATATACAGGGTATATACTTATGTCACTACACCTTCCCCCTTTTTCAAGAAAAAATTTCCTTAGACCTAAAATTTGTCTTCCCTTTTGTGATATGTAACCAATGAAAAATTTGAAAGTACATTTGTGTATGTAACCTTATGTAACAATTATTTACTTTATCTTGCAACTTTTAATATGTCAAACCTGTACTTATGACTATACAATACTTATACTATAAGGTATGGAAATATAAGGAAGTGTTTGTTAGTAAATAGATTAAGAAAGAATTCACAGTAAGATCATAGAATAACAGATATGGAAATATAAGAAGTGGAGCTCCGTTTGTCTAAAATTTATCTTATATCTAATGCGTTTAATAATACGTAACATAACATAATACATTGAACTTTTTTTGAATGATTCACTTTACTATCCATACATACTTTGTATCACAGAAACTTGGATCTCCAAGGATGAAATCCCATGTTTTCGGATATGTGGATATTCAATAGTTGCCTCTTATTGCAGAGATATCACACAGGGAAGTGGTGTATGTATATTTCTGAGAAATTATTTGGTAAATAGTCATATTGATAATATTGATTTAAAATTTGAGTATGTGATGGAGGTTGTAGCAATTAAGTTAAATATTTTTCATAGGTTGGTAGTTATTTGTTGTTTGTATCGTCCCCCTAAGGTAGACAAATTTTTTTTTATTCATTTGGAGATAGCCTTATAAGCAAAACAAAAGTTAAGCATAGTATTATTATTTTGTGTGGTGATTTCAATCTCAACTTAAATTCCAAAAATAAGGAATCTACAAATTTTTTGAATATTCTGAAATCGTATGGACTATCTCAGATTTTCTTTGAACCTTCTCGTATCCAGGGACAATCTTCTACACTGCTTGATAATATTTTTTCCAATATTTCAGCAATAAGGGAGATTACTTTGGATGTATGCTTGTCTGATCACAGAGCACAATTGGCTTCATTTGTTGTAGGCCCATAGTAGACTCATCCAATGTTCAATATAAGAGACATATTTCTGACGAGAATATCAATTTTTTACTCATTTATTCGCAAAGGAGAACTTTAATCTTCCAAATTTCATAGATAATAATCCTAGCAAAATTAATGTTTATTTTCTTTTTTAATAGCTTTAATGACCTGTTTAATATAGCATTTCCACTTCAAGTTGTACATAAATCAAGAAATTCTATATGTAAGTTATATAAAGATAATAATTGGATTCCAGAACTTGCCTTAGAAGGTGCTAAATTGAGAAAACTGCATGGGAAACTGAAACAATCTGACAATCCTGTTCTCTTGGATCAGTACAGAATGTCCGTCAAGACGCACAAAAAGAATGTAAAAGTGGCCAAACTTGATTATAATTCACAATTGCATCTACAATCCGACAATTTATCAAGAACTGCATGGAGCATCATCCGAAGTCATACCAGTTTTAAACCATCAGCTATTGGCCCCCCAAATATTGTGTTTTCAGATGGTAAGCAGATAAATGATATTGAAAATATTGCAAAAATGCTTATAATAAGTTCTTTATTAACTCAGTCACTGAGCTAACGGAAAAATGTGCTATTGACAACATTGAGTTCACTTCACGATCCCCTGTACAAACTTCAATTTTTCTTGCTCCCTTTACAATCAATAAAGTATTTAATATTGTGAAGGCTGTGTCTAAAAAGAGTTCTAGTGGCCCTGATATGATTCCATGCAACTTAATACTTAATTGTGCTGAACCTATCCTACCAATATTGACGAATCTGATAAACTTATCTTTTGAACATGGAATTTTTCCAGAACCTTTAAAGAAGACTATAATTATACCTATTTATAAAAAGGGTGATAAGAATCTAATAGAAAATTATAGATTTATAGCCCTACAATCTGTATTTTCAAAAATTTTTGAAAAGGCATTTAAAAATCATTTGGTTAATTTTTTGAAAAAAAAAATAAGATATTGTCTAATCGACAATTTGGTTTTCGCGAGGGGTTCTCTACAATTGATGCTATTCTAGCCTTTAATTTAAAAGTATTGGAAAACTTTGACTCAAACTTTAAAACTATTGGTATTTACTATGACTTTAAAAAGGCATTTGACACTGTTAATCACAAACTTTTACTAAGAAAATTGAATATGTATGGTATCAGGGGAACAGCTTATGCATGGCTGGAATCATATTTAAATAACAGAACACAAGCTGTATGTATAAAATCTCAACCTGCTGTGGCCCTTTCAGATTGGTTGGAAGTGTCTGTTGGTGTTCCTCAAGGTAGTGTCCTTGGACCCTTATTATTTCTCCTGTTCATTAATGATCTACCCCTCTTTGCTGACAATAGTTATGTCTCACTTTTTGCAGATGATACCTCCGCCATTGTAAACGGACAAGATTTTGATGAGCTTCAAGTAAATGCTAATAAATGTCTAAATGACATTTCAAAGTGGTGTGAAATGAATGGTTTATTTCTTAACTCTAATAAAACAGCTTTTGTGCAATTTTGTCCTATTAGAATCCATTCAGATAGAAGCCTACTATTGAGAGAAGACAAATGAAAATCTAATCTGGTATGTGTAGAGAGCATAGGTTTTCTTGGACTATCCATTGATTGTCATCTTTGTTGGAACAACCAAGTAGATCGGGTGTGCTCTAAATTAGCTTCCAAAAATTATGCAGTGTTACAGTTGAGGGAATATGTTAATAAGTCAACTCTTATAACCTATTATTATGGCTGTATTAATTCAGTTCTTTTATATGGGTTGCATATCTGGGGGTATTCAACCAGTATTGATAGAGTTCTTGTCGCTCAAAAGAGAATAATAAGGAGCATGTTTAGACTGCCACAGACTTCTTCTTGTAAACCCATTTTTGTAAAGGAAAAATACTAACAGTCTGCTCTATGCATATTCTAGTCTGTGCTACATATGTTTATAAAAATTACAGTACCTATAAAAAGTGTGGAGATGTCAGCTCGTACCATACTAGAATCTCAAATGACCTTTATATTCCGGCCACTAGGTTAACTCAAGTGTCACGGGAGCCCGAGGTGATTTCCTTAAAAATATTTAATCACTTTCCGTTCAGCATTAAAAAAGATACTGGCTTTAAAACATATTATTCTCTACAGGAATATTTTGTAGAAACACTTTAAGTATTGTAATGTTTTATTGTATAACAAGTCTGTTAATGATATTTTATTACAATGTTATTATTCTTTAGCATGTACAACATTATATACTAGCTTGATTATTTTGTATTATATTTTTTGTATTTTATTTTAACTTACTTAGTTTACTTAGCTTATTTTAACAAATTTATTTCTGACAATTCCAACACATTTTTTATAATGTCTATTCTGGAAATATATATATTTGTATTTGTATTTGTAATATAACATATATAATAATATAGACATGATATATATAATTTTCTATTCTATAATAACATCACAAGTCTATCAATGCAGAGACAGCCATCGTTCTGGGCATAAAAAGGTATGCGAATAATTATGTATCTAAAAGCATTTTGAATCACCTACTAGTATTAATTATAGTTAAAAGAAAAAAATCCATGGTAATAAAATTCATTTAGCTTTAATAATAGCAGTACTTTGGTACTGTGGTTTTATTTTTCAGTAGTTGTGCCTAATAATAAGTCACATTATTAAGAAATAAAATGTTATCTATATATTTCTTTTGTTATTTAATAAAGTTACCAACCATTTTATAAAATGAACTATACGAAAAGTCCTTAAGCAGTTTTGTTTTATATACTTAAACGTTTAATTAATTGTATTTTATGTAGCAAGACTTGTATATCTTATTATTTTAAATCTATACTTAGGGATGTTTTGGTTGCCTTTTCTATTTTGGTTAAATTTAAAAATAAATTATTTTATGACCTTTTATATGTTTTTTTTTCTATCGACGTCTCATTATGGTCATTTAATTATCATGTAAAAATATATCATGATTCAGGTCGTATACTTTCTTAGTTTGAAAGAACTTATTTAAACGTATCTTCTCTCTTTTCTTATATTTGTTTGCTTATACTCCGATACACTCATTTAACCTTCATTTAATTATTACATAATACTTTCTCTTCACGAATTACCGCCTTTAGCGTGCGTATTTTCTTTATTTTATTGCCAAACTCTGAACAACGGCCTTTAGCCTAGACTGGTTTCTCTAAAGAATATCCTGCCATTAGCGAACATTGTTTGCAATTATCATATAAAAGACTCCTCCAGTTGTATTATGAACCGGTCCTTTTGGAGTCTTTTATTTATACACGTATCATTTATATTACTTTCATATTTTTCCTTATTTCTCCCAGATCTTCGACGATGTACCTTAGTCTTACGTCGATTAAGATTTCTGGTTAGTGATCACTTTATAATATTTATTTGCACTACAGAAGTATCTGCGGAGTTTGTCTTTTTTCCTATCTCTTCCTATTTCAGTCAAATCTCTCAACATATTTCGTCTCGTGCCAATGCCGATCGAGAATTTGACTTGAATATATTGTCACCTTTAGGGTAAAATAATTAATAAATCGTGTTTCGAGCATTATACTGTCACATCGTTAAACAAAAAGGTTTAAAAAAATAAAACATGAAAATGAGAACTAGAGAAGCCAAAGATCGAGATTGAGAAGGTTTTAACCAGAAAAACTAAAAGTTTAGAAAGGGAAATTGAATAATAGAAGTTAGTTGAAATAATAAAATTTCCTTGTTTGTGAGGTTGTCTGTTTAGAAAGTTTACTAGCTTCTATTGATGACGTAAAACCTAATTTCATTATTGTATATGGCCCATGAAAAAAATCAGAACAGATATAGGGATAGAATACAAGAAAAAATTTCAAAAATAGCTGTAGCTACTCTAGATGCTTCTTTGTTTAGCATTGGAATTATTGCGAAATTGCGCAATATTTGATTGATCAAGCCAGACATTTGCAGAGCTCGTGCATTCAATCTCATTCTTCTTGTTTTTCATTTGCTTACTCTAACAGATTATTCCTACTTTCTCTAACTGTCTGTAAGTTCTTTACATAGTGTGAACCTACGTTCTATAAAATATTTCGTTGTGAAATAGCATGCGATTACCTTAATATATGTGTTAGGTTTCTGAGTTTATTTTCAATCCAAGCTTGTCTCTCGATAAGAATATACTTAATAAAAAATTAATTCATAATTACTAATTATTTAGTAGTAGTTTAGTTAGTCATACAATCTGAAACTCCTAAGAAAAAGTGTGAAACTTGCAGTAAATATTCCAAAGGTAAAATAATCTGTGTTAAATGTGGAAAGTTTTACCATAGTCAATGTGTTGTGAGATGCCCTGGCTTCAGGATTGAAGCCATTAATGAAATTATATGTGCTAATTGCGATACCGGCGCGGCAGTGAGTACAGAAGAACAACTCAAGTTTTTAACCAAAAATAACAGCTTGATGAATATGTTGGTATTGGAAATGGCCGAGAAGAATGATTTGCTCCGAGATAAAGTCGCTTTTCTGGAGGAAAGGCTTTGTCTTTTCGAAAGATCGAGCAAATTGCGGGAAAACCAAATTGATGAGGTTAGGATCTCTCGAATTGCCCTCTCTCCCCGCAGACAGGCCCACAGTCATCTGCTGGGGATCAGCTGATTGTGACATCTGAGGATCAGCTGACTGTGTCCCATTCCCCCAGAAAAGAAGATGAAGAAGAAGATTTTGTGAGGTTAAGGGAATCAGCTGTCATCACTGAAAATCAAAATATAAACAACAAAACATTTTTCCAACCGCAACAGGTAAAAGCGGCAATTCAGGAGGCGCAGGCTCACCAGTTGATGAAGAATATTCATGAACTAGGATCAACAGCTAATATTCCAGAAAATAAAAATAAAAATAAAGATGATGACGGCTGGCAACAGCAGTCCAACCGGAAAAGGCGGAGATATATTGTCGGTAAGAAAGATAGCACTGTGCATGGAATACCGAGAACTATATCTCGGCATGTATCGCGTCTGAGCCCAAACACCTCCCCAGAGGACCTGAAAAAAATGCTTAAAGGTGTTTTCCCAGAAGTGCAATGCTCACAGCATAGCTCTAAACGTCCTGAGGTATATGCTTCTATGAAGGTTACCATTAGTCAAACCAACTCCCAAAGGGCCTGGGGCAGTAATGTTTGGCCAAGGGGGGCGCTTGTGTCCAGGTTTTTTCACCAAAAGAGGTCCATGCTAAAACCACAGGACCAATTGGAACCTCTTTGAATCATACTTCATCTCCTGATAATTTAAACAAAAATGTAAGTGTTACTCAAAATCAAATACATTTGATTTACTCTGTGCAGAAAGATGCAAGTCTTATTACTGAACCTAAGGGTTGCATTAACTTAATAAATTTCAATATCAGAAGCCGCAGATGCAAGAATGATGATCTAGCATGTCTGCTGAAATCCTTAAAGCAACCAGAAGTTCTAGCTCTCTCTGAGACATGGTGTACAGCTGAAGAAATTTAGTCTCTCCATGTTGAGGGATACACTCTAGCGGCATCATTTTGCAGGATATCAAATCGTGGTGGAGGAGTCGCCATTTACTGTCAGGAACATATGACTTTTAGAAGCTGTATTTTGAAGACTCATTGTATTGAAAATCTGTGTGAATTTACATGTACAAGTTTTCTACTAGATTCCTATACTTTAACTGTGGTTTGTATTTATCGTCCTCCGCTATCTAGTCCAAATGATTTTATTAATGTTATGTATAATCTGTTATCTGATATCTGTAAAAAGAGTGACAAAAATACTCATTATGTATTCTGTGGAGACTTTGATTTTAATTTTGACCCTAAAATTAAAGATAAAAAGGCACAAAAAGTAATAAATAACTGTTCTAGTTTTGGCATGGTACCACTTTTCGAAACTCACTGAAGAATTCAAAAAAAATCTAAAACTGTTCTTGATAATGTTTTTACAACTCTTGACAAAGATAATATAACTGTAAATACCTTAAATAATGCAATATCTGACCACATGATTCAACAAGTTAGTCTGCCTATCAGTGTGACACCTAGAAATAAAACAACCTTCAAGTATGTAAGAAAATTTAATAAGGATGCAAATATAATTCATTTTAGGAAACTACTAGAAGAAACTGACTGGCATAGACTCTTGGTCCCCGGGTTAAATGTTTGTGAAAAATTTGATTCTTTCCTGAATTTATTTTTGCACATGATAGACATAGCTTTTCTTTTTGAACTTATCAATCAAGGATCGAAATATAACACACGATCTTGGTTAACTCCTCACATAGTTGGTGAGGGTGAGTACGACTTCTTCATAGGCAATGCTCCAATTCTGACGATCCAATTCTGTTTCAGGCTTATAGGGTAAGGCTAAAGCAACATAAGTCTAATATTTCTAAAGCTAAAAAGGATTTGTATTCTAACATCTATAAAAACTCAAATAACAAGTCTAAAACTTCTTGGCAAATAATTAAAAAAGAAAGCAATTCTCTTAAAGCAATTTAAAAATCCAGATAAAGAGATAATCAATGACTATACATCTGCTGCCTCACAGTTCAATAACTACTTCATTGACTCTGTGTGTCAGCTCTTGGACGACAGGAATGGCATGCAGGAATTAAATGTTCAGCAAATATCTTTGAGTGGTAGCATGTTTCTCAGACCTGTTGATGAACTCGAGATTTATGTATTGCTAAGGTCATTGTCAGGCAAACATACATGCGGGGAAGATGGAATTCCATGTTCACTTTTGTCTGGTGTTGCTGAGTATATTACTCCTTTCTTAACGATTTTAATTAATGACTCTTTTAGAGAGGGTTTGTTCCCTAAGAAATTAAAATTATCACAAATATGCCCAATCCATAAAAAGGGCCCTGAAGATAGGATTGATAATTATAGAGCAATATCTATTCTTAACTCATTCTGAAAAATTTATGAAAAAGCTTTTAATAAACGATTTGTTTCCTATCTTGACAGTGCTTCCATCCTACCAAGTGGACAGTTTGGTTTTAGAGTGGGTTGCTCCACGCAAGATGCAATGGTGTCTGCTCTAATTTGCATCACAAAGTCCCTTGACTCTAGGAAGAGCACAGCAGCTGTTTTTTTCGATTACAGTAGAGCTTTCGAGTTAGTGAATCACAACATTCTGGATGCTAAATTAATAAGTAATGGTGTCAGGGGGGTTGTAAGGGACTGGGTTCTTTCTTATACTGAAGGTAGGAGCCAAAGAACTAAAATTAAAATCAATGGTAATGAATATGCCTCGGATGACAGAGATGTTAGTGTGGGTGTCCCCCAGGGTAGTGTGATGGGACCCACACTTTTTATCTTCTACATTTCAGATTTTTTAAGGGTTATGACCGCAGGTGTATCAATCTTGTTTGCTGATGATATGACCTCTATTGTCAGTTCAGATTGTTTAAAAAACCTAGCTCCAATCTTACATTCTTGTATTGATCAAGCTTTTACCTATAGTTACAGGAATGATTTGGTCTTAAATTTGAGTAAGACCATTTTAACTTAGAGTTGTGACTGGGACGGATACGGTTGACAAATTTTAATATGTTTTCTTGTGATGTACTTTTAGTAATGTTTAGTGTTCATATATTTGTATTTTAGTTTATTTTATTTTACAGTGTAAAAAATCTTTCATTTTGTGTAACTTTTAGCAATTTGGTAGCATGTAGCATGTAGTTAGTTTTTAGATTTTAGTTAGTTAGTTTTTGGATTGTTGACAAAGCCAATATCATCATATTTTGATCAAAATGGTGAGTAAATAATGATTGATTGATTGAATATATAAATATTAAGTTATTATATTGTTCCTTTTAGTTCTTTGATTTTATTGATCCCGGCTTGATACAAATTTATACAACTAAACAATTAGAAAAAAAAACTGAAATACACACACTCCACATTCGTTCGCACTATTCTTGGGCAATGCCGCACAATGAGTAAGTGAAACTACTTGCAAGTGATACTCGCCCGTTTCTCTGTGCATAAAAGCAAAAATGATCTATTGCAAAGAACGAACTATATCAGCCGTATTTTACGTATAAAATTATATTAGTGTCCTAATACTAGCTCGAATTTGCTTTCCAGTTGTCGTTTTGTTCGATTTATTAATTAGCTAATAAATATCTCATTATTTACCAAATCCATAAAATTTTCCATTCCATGTCCTCACAAATTATTAAGTTACGTTATTTATAATGTTAAACTTCAATCTGCGAACTCTAGAGAGTAACCATTTTCCCGGACTTTAGTGGCCACTTGATTCTCTTATTACCTTATTTTACTATGTCTCATATTTACTAATATAGAGCCACAAGAATAAGTAAGTTTCCAAAGTATTATCATTATGCTTGTTGCGCTTAGTTAAAACATTAGCAAGCAATCAAAATAAATGTCCAAGTGGATGTAATGTTTACCATATTAGAATATACAATTTATATTTAGAAATAAATTTACAATTTCATAAGTAGTGTTTGAGTATTGATGAATCAAATTTAATCAACGGATCTCGAATATCATCTTGTATTACTTTATTTTGTTTAATTTCATCATGATAATAACTAACAGACATTTCAGAATAAGATATACCACTATTTGTTTAAATTTTGTTTCTCGCATTTTAAAATTGCTGAGATTGATCGTGATAAACTGACCAGATCATTTTAAACAGCTTCAGGAACTTAACTTAAATATTTCTCATTATTAATTATTTATCTTTAACTCAAAGAGCATCCCTATGGGTTTGAGTGAAACAGTGATTTTGTACGTAAATTGATATCTAAGCGAATCACATAAGAGAATAATATTTAAATTGAAACATAAAAGTTTTATCGAATTATCAGCCTCGAACATCTGTCAAAAATAAACAAATGAGTTTCTGGCAGGGTCAACATGTAAAGACTCAAGCAAGGGGTGCTATTTTATGTCCCCTTGAGTTGAGTCTGGTTCATTATCCGAGGCCTCAATAATAGACAGGAGTTACTTAACTCTATATATTGATTATATCAGGAACAGTGTTACAATATTGATATCTATGATATTAATGATTCATGATGATACACAGTTACGTTACATTACCAAATATGAACTCTAATCAGGTCAGCGTGTATTGCTTTGGTGTGCAATAGTATGCAGATTATAAATGGTGTTATAATAATATTTTTTAATCGTTACAATACAGGGTATATACTTATTCCATTACACTATCCATGAGAATAAAATAAATACTTGTGCAAATTATGTTAATACCAATATTATAAATTTCATTTTACTGACCTGTAATGACATGTTCCAACACAGAAGCAAAACAATTCACGAAAATAAACCGTACACTGCGCCGGCTCTTGACTATCTATCTCCGTTCTCGAGCGATACGCTTTCGGATCTCCTCGAAAAAACCTCGCAAAAACGACTTCAATTTATGACTTGTTTTGTCTTTTTCCTTCTTTACATATATATAGGGTGTTTCAAAACTGAATGTATAAGGTCTAATGAAATAATATTTTAAATAGGCGGATTACCTCAATATCAGTATGGGTTCCAGCACCGACGTTAATAGACATAATATATGGTCCAAACTTAAAATTAATAAAGTTTATTAAAAATCTGTTGCTTGTACCTCTGACGAAATTAATAAATATTCATTTGTCTTAAGGCAAATATATTTTCTGATATTTTGAAAAGAGCTGTAATATCACTTATTTTTAAAAGGGGCAAGACTCATAATGCAGAGAATTATAAACCTATATCTCTGCTGCCCATAATCTGAAAAATGCGTGGTATTAAGAACAGTTCATCATTTTCAGAGAAACCAACTAGGTTTTCGAGGCATGATACAAAGAATAACAGGTATCATATTCCCGAGTGCCCAATTCGGTCGAGTTCGCGCATTACGTCACAATGAGAGTGATTTTAAATAGTTGCCGTAAGAACTGTTATATCGATTACATTTAATTGGTCATTATTAGTCATTTGAATAAAAATGCTATTAATATATCACTGTTTTGGGTTTATTTAGGTTACTGAAAGGTATTTTATTATTTTGATTTGTTAAGAAACTAAATAAATAATCAATATGAACCAAAATTGAGAAATAATGTTCAATATATGGAATGCACATATAAGATGCTTAGAAATTTTATAAATAAGAAACAAATCTTTAGCAACCAAAATTTTAGCAAAACAAATTTATAGAATAATTTAAAATCTTGTTAATTGACATTTCAGCAGAGTTGCCACTATAATATACACTTTATTGTAGATAATTATAGCAGGGAACATAAAGAAATATTAGATATTATAATAGATATATAGTTGATATAAGGGAAGGTGTAGTGATTGATTTTGTTTCACAGATGGAAAGATCTATTTATCTTTTCATATCGGAATTGTATTTATTTAAAAATGACAAAAAAAATAAAACCAGGCTTTTTATAAAATGTTTTTATTTTTTTTTGAAAACATTTATTTAATATAACTCAATATTTCAATACAATAAATACATAAATCCCTAATCAGTGCTTTAAGCCCTGGCCTCGAGCATAATAATTACAACTTTTGTGTCGGAGAGATTATAACTAAGATTTAGACACCACTTAGGTAGTTTCATAAAAACGTTATAATTTATTTATTTATTTATTTATTCTTGTATCAACAACTTTTACAAAGCCAATAATAGATACAATCAAACTAAAAACTGAGCCTACAAACTAGGAACATATCCTTATATCTATTTCTCCATTTATTTGTTTTTTAAACACTTCAACTGAAATACAAAATATATCAATATTACTATAATACCTATTAAAATTATTACACTGCCTTATCAATGGAGAATTTTTATAAAGGTTAGTTCTAGGTGCATACATAAATATCAAATCTGTTTATCTCGTATTTGCCTGACCAACTCTAAAAGGGATTATTTTTAAAAACTCCTTACTTACTATCAATGTAACCATTTATCAATTTATAAAAAAAATAATTAATAATATTTCTAATATTTTCCGGTACTCCATTGTACGATTTACATGCTTGACCCGTATGTGTATTTAGGCCCATATTTGTATTAGTCATTATTTGGTAAATGTTATTTTGAGACCTAGCGTTATATTTATGTATATCACAACAACAATGTTAATATTAGAAATTTGTTTTTTATAAACTATTTTATGCATAAGTTTAATCTGTTCGTATTCTAACACTAGACTAATTTTTGGAACTTTTAGTTCCTGATAAAGTATGTGTGCTGTTTAATCTATTGTAATTAAACAGACATTTAATACCTTATTTTGGATTATCTGGATAGAATTAAGATTAGACTTACAGCAAAATTGGTAATAAATATCTAAGATGTGAAACGCAGAAGGCATTATACATGTTGTGTTTGGTTTTAAAAGACAGGTAATTTCTGCATTTGTATATCATAGGCATCATTGGTAATGTTTTAGATATATAATATAGGTACTCAATATGTCCAGTTGTTATCAATTATGAGTCCTAAATATTTTATTTGCTGCACTTCTGCAATTTTCATTTCGTTTATAGTAACAGGAAAGTCTTGAATTGGTTTATTTTTCTGTTTAAAACACAGAAATTTTGTTTTGTCAGTATCGATTTATATTTCATTGTAAAACCAGTTCAGATACAACTTTAGGTCGTGATTTGCAAGCCTATTTAATGCATTAACTTCCCCACCTGTGTATACCAAAGCTGTATCATCAGCAAATGTAAAGTACCGCGCCGTAAGTCCTGCACATCTTAAATTAAATACATATAGGGAAAAACATATGGCCCCAGAACCGAGCCCTGCGGCACACCACAATCACTGGGTAAAATATCAGTACTGAAGCCTTTCGTAGATCTACAAAAATAGTTACAAGTAATTGTTTATTATCCAATGCTCTAGATATGTAATCCACAAAATCCATTGTTGCACTAGCACTGAGCAATGATATCTTCCACAAACTTCTTCGATTCTCTCTTCGAAAGCCTCTCCTGTCTTTTTACCTGGTTTACAGCTTGATTTTGGCAGATGAAGAGAAGGTACTGCATTGTGCTTTAGCTTGGGTCCTTTTTTGGATTCGTATTGCAACAATTCATGTTGCAAATTTCATGGTCTTCTGACTTGAAATGTTTTGAAGAAATTCTCGAGGTTTTAGTATTAAAATGGTCCTTACGGCAACAAGCAGTAACCCACAGTTTTTCAACAATATTGTCTTTGGGAGAAGCATGAAATCTTACAGATTTGTCAGCACGTTTTGTCTGATTGTCACTCAGACCACTAGCTATAGCACAAGGTCTTTTTAATATGTGTAGTTTATAACTAACCTTAAAAATGCTAAAAGTCAAAAATTAATGTTGTCTTATTCACTTGCTTAATAATTAATTATTTATTATACCTTATATAGCTTTTAAAACAACAAAATAATGTTACTATTGTCCACACAAAGTCACTATTACTAAAGTCACACTAATAGTTCAAAATAGTTTTAATAACCTGATTTGTTTTAAGTTTTTTACACTAAAGAGTCTCTAAACTCAACTTAAATGCCACAAATCCCACAAAATGCTGACATTGCTGACAAAACACCACAAAATACACCGCAAAATAAACAAAGCTTAAAATATCATGAGAGTCCCCTTGTAAACCCGTGGATTTTAATGGCGGCAACTCTCATTGTGACGTCGACAGGAGCGAGTCAGCTGATAGTGGCGTGCGCAATATCATACCTGTTATTCTTTGTATCATGTTTTCGAGGTGCCAACTAGGTTTCCGCAGAAGTAAAAAAACAATAAAAAGCAGCTTTGTTCTGTTATTTTAGCAAGGTCTTCGATAGCATTGATCATCGTATCCTTTTAGAAAAACTATTTTCGTACAACTTCACCATACAGAGTTTGGGAGTTGATAAAATCTCCTTTAACAGACAGATGTCGGATGATGAGAGTTTATTAATCTTGTGAGGACAGACAAGAACTACTACATTCAGAATCTACAGCTTGGCAGTAGAAACAGACTGCTCTTAAGCCAGAATATGATATTTGCAATGGGTGCCCTAAGCGAATGGGGAATCATTAAGGTCCAATTTCTAGGGTTAACCCTGGAAACAAGGCTCCAATCTCGATTGGAGCCTTGCATATAGCAAAAGCTGCTGGAAATGTGCTAAGCGGAATATTGCACTTAGAGGATTTCATTGTGGGTTTCGCAGACTGTTTACTGATTTTGCCCCTTACACTCTCACTTTTCATATGCAGTTCTGGCAAAGACAACATTAAACTACGTCATACTTTAACTTTGGTCAACCGTATATACCCTGGAAACCTAATATATTATCAAAAAGATGATCGCATTATTCAAGAGGATATAGACATGACACCAGATGAGAACAAACAACAAATTAAAACGTATTTTAGTTGAGAATTGCTTTTATTCATCTGATGAATTTTTCATTTCAAATTTTAAGTTTAATGTTGGTCTCAAAATATTTCGATATTTTTGATAAATGATATATGACAGTTTATAGATGAAGTTCAGGATGTGGAAGATGCAGAACAAACCTACCATTCCTGTTCAAAAACCATTTCAACATGTTTTCAAATATGAGAAATTTATATTAATATTCCACGCCACTGTGTATCGCATTCCAGACAAAACTCGCGGCGACAATCTTAGCGCCATCTCTCGCTACAACGTTTATTCATCATCAGTTAAGAGCGGAAAAAATGCAAGCGAAAAACCCCGATATATGCGCATATAAATGCATAAAATTTTCAGAATATATGCATCGAAATGAACAAAAAATGCATTTTCATTATATGACAAATTATAATCATTAATGTTATTTTAAATAAAGCCAGAACAATTTCTTTATAATTAAACCCGCTCTTCAGAAATCCTATAATTTTTTACCTATACCACAGACTTATTTAAATAAATATAAATGAAACAAAAAAAAAATCATAATAAAAGTTTTTTATTCTTAGATACATACATTGATACTTACATAGCAAATTACAAAACATAAAATCTAAAACATACAAATCTTACAGTGACAAAATATTATTTGCGATTATAAAAAAAATTAATAATACAATTAATAATTCAACAATTCCATTGATACATGCAGATAATAGCAACTTGCACAACATACAATTCGTAAATTAACAAACTATTCTTTGCAGTTATGAAAACAATAATTTATAACTAAATGTTTTTCAAAATTTTCTGTAAACATATGTTTAAAACTGGAAAAACTTCGCTCAACATCTACAGAAGTTATCAGACAGTATTTTAGTTTTAGAATTAAGTGTGTTTCTAATTTATACAAATCCAGTTCTCTTTCGAAATTAGTGAAATTGCATATAAAAACTTCGGAAATATTTTTTAGGATTTTGAAGCCTGCGTTTTATTAATTACAGACATAATTCTTTTGTAAATACATTAAAATTGTTAACATTAGCTACCAATTGCTTGAATACGTAATTTATAAATCAGCAATCTCCTTATACCAAAAAACATAATATATCTTTCTTTTTTACTGTAAAATAATTGAGTAGAAAATTTTTATAAATACTTTAAAATTGTTAACATTAAATACCAGTAATGTGCTTGAATACGGAATTTATAAAAGCCAAAATTTCCTATTATACCAAAAAAATATATCTTTCTTAAATATGGCTTATACTCACAATTTTCGAACAAGCTGTACAAAACAAATTGGTGCCATCCCAATTGAACTCCCGATAGCTCTTTATCCACGACATATGGAAGTTAGTTTTCGGCATTTTAACAAACACTGGACAGACAGACACAGACACAATCACTTTACAAAACGAGGCACACAAGAACGTTTCAAGTAGACGATATAAAAGATATTAAAAATTGCCACCTCTTTGAACTATCGGATTCTGTTTGCAATATTAATTGCTTTTACTGGGAATATCCGATAGTGTGGGTTTATCCTGGGTAATTCTATGAAGTAGTAAAGTACCTCAGTCGCCCCCATTGTAATGTAATAAAATAAACTAATAAACACGTGCCGTGCAATAAACAAGCAATCGAAAAGGGACGGACAGGGTCTTTATTTGGCCATAAAATGCAATGAATGCTCTATTATTGGAAAAAATGCATGTTTTGTACAAACCAGACAAAAAATGCAAAAAATGTAATAAAATGCATTTTGCATTTTTTCCACTCTCTAATCATCAGTTTAACTAGAAGCAGAACTGCTTCGAACCACACAATTCACTTATTTCAAAGCACAAGCTAGGGTCAGCTAAAAGCAGAAACGCATCCGACCAATCACAATGGTTGCTACAGCGGCTACCAGAAACAGTCAGTTTAGCGTCCCTAAAATTCCGATCTATAATAATAGAATTTTATAAACATTAGTCAGCAGATTTCTACCGGGTTTGTGTTAAAATTCATAATTTTAATTTAGGCAACTGCTGATGTTAAAGTTTTTGTATAATAAGATATAAACAAGTAAAACACAATTTTACTTAAAACTCCACTATAATTGAAACTGGAATTAACTGATTGTCATTCGACATGTTTCACTACACAGTAGCAAAGTTTTTCCTTATTTTTATGCAAGCAATAAAATTAGGTTCGGTAAATATGGGTTATATAGGTATAATAAATGGTTTAACAAAAAAGGGGTTTTTAAAATAGATTTAACAAGGGTGATCTATTAGGTCTAATTGACAATTTAGCAAAACATCTGTGTTTTTAAATTTATTAATTTCAAGGGACTCCAACAGATTTAATCTAATACCTTTATTCTCCGTGTGCAAAATTTGGAAATTATGATCGAAATTATCATTATATTCTAGTAAGTGATTTGAATAATGAGAATCTGTCTTATTATTAATGAAACTTCTAAAATGTTCTCTTATCCTTTTAGAAAAACTTCTACCCGATTGGCCAGTGTAATTGATCACCCATGAGTAGTTAGTTATCCACCATTCCTAGCGCACCCGCACACTTTTTAAAGTCGTATAATATTTAATAACATTGAGCTAAAATTCATACCAAATTCATATAAAATTCCCTCAAAATTAACGAAAATAACCCAAAACACTAAAGCTGTGGTTAGTGCAATTATTGATTCATATAAATTTTTATCAACTGGTATAGAAAAATTAGCGAATAATTTAACTAAAGATCAATTTAAAGAAATTAAAAAATATATACCTGAAGATTTAATTGATTTAGCAATAAAAAAGGGTGTTTATCCATATGAGTATAAGGATTCAGAAGAGAAACTAAATGAAACAAAATTACCATCAAAAAAGAAATTTTATAGTAAATTTAACAATGAGGATATTTCGGATAAAGATTATAAACATGCTCAAAATGTATGGAAAAGATTTAATATTAAAGATTTAAGAGAATATACTCAGTTATATAACAAAATAGATGTTTTATTATTAGCAGATATTGTAGAAAACTTTAGATATTTCATTAAAAACATAAAAGTTAGACCACGCCTGGTATTTTAGTTTACCAAGATATGCTTGGGATGTTATGTTGAGAAAAACTAAACAAAAGCTAGAATTATTAACAGATGTTATTAATGGTTGAAAGAGGAATTAGGGGATGAATTTCACAATGTTGTAATAGATATGCAAATGCTAATAATAAATATATGAAATCATATGACAAAGATAAAGAATCGGAATATATATGTTATTTGGAAGCAAATAATGAATATGGATGGAGCATGTGTAAATATTTACCATACAAAGGTTTTAAATGGGAAAACATTGAAAATATAGATTGGAAAAGAAAAATATTGAATACGTGTGATGATTCTGATATTGGATATATTTTAGAAGTTGATTTAAAATATCCGAAAAAATTACATGACTATCATTCAGATTTTCCATTAGCTCCAGAAAATATTATAGATCAAAATAAATTACCAAAATTGATGAACACACTATATGATAAAAAGAAATATGTTATTCATTACATGACATTAAAGAAATATCTAAAATTAGGATTAGAATTAGAAAACGTACATGGAGTTATTTCATTCAAACAATCTAATTGGTTAAAACCATACATTGAGTTAAATACAAATTTAAGAATGAATGCTAAAAATTATTTTGAGAAATAATTTTTTAAATTAATGAATAATGCAGTCTTTGGTAAAACAATGGAGAATTTAAGAAATAGAGTTGATATAAAATTATGTACAAGTGGTAGACAATTTGAAAAACTAATTGCAAAACCAATTTTTAAAGATAGAAAAGTATTTTCTGATGATTTAGTTGCAGTACATATGGAAAAAATAAAAACATATTTTAATAAACCAATATATATTGGAATGAGCATATTAGATACTTCAAAAATATGCTTATATGGATTTTATTATGATGTTTTAAAAAAGAAATATAATGATAAAGTTAAACTTTTATATGAAGATACAGATTCATTAATCTGTTCAGTTAAAACTGAATACTTTTATAAAGATATGAAAGATTTCATAAATGAACTTGATACATCTGATTATCTAGCAAATAATATTTATGACCTACCGAGAGTAAATAAAAAAGTTTTAGGTAAATTTAAAGATGAAATGAATGGAAAGATTATTAAAGAATTTGTTGGATTACGATCAAAATTATGCGCAATAAAAGATGATGGTGATAAAATAACAAAGAAAGCTAAAGGTATTAAAAAATGCGTTGTTAAAAAAGAAATAATATTTGATTTTACAAATTGTTTAAAAGATAAAATACCAATCTATAAAAAACAAAACTTAATTAGAAACAATAAACATAACATATATACTATAGAAATGAATAAAAAAGCTTTAAGTGCATATGATGATAAAAGATATATTTTAGAAGATGAAATTCATACATTAGCTTGGGGGCATTATAAAATAAATGTTGAAAGAGATAATTTTATAAATCATTTGAAACAAAATAAAAAAGATTATGAAAACTGGGAAAAGAATTTATAAATTTTTAAACTCGATATTATGCATCTTATCATCTTATATATAAATAAATAATTGGATGAATTTAATTTTTCTAAGTCATTTCGTTTAATGGCATCTTTAAAACGATCTGGTAAAAGTATATTAAGAGAATCATTTAAACAAACAACAATCTTATTACCAAACTTTGTATTTACCGTTTTAAAATTTGAGGTTTTATATTATTTTTCAATTTCTAATTCATCTAATTTTTTAGTTGGTAAAATTTTACTACAGTCGTTTAGTTTAGTTAGCAGATCCATTCTTTATTTATATAGAAAAATTTATTAAGAAATGTTTTTTTTTTTTGAAGAAACATTTTTTTGACTCAAATGAGGTGATTCCTCAAATTTTCATGGTTTTGTCTCAACCAGACTTGCATTAACTACTCTAAATCTAGACGAAGATCACTAACCACAGTTTTAGTGTTTTGGGTTATTTTCGTTGATTTTGAGGGAATGTTATATAAATTTGGTATGAATTTTAGCTCAATGTTATTAAATGTTATACGATTTTAAAAAGTGTGCGGGTACGCTAGGAATGGTGGATAACTAACTACTCCCTTGTTACATCTATTTTAAAAACCCCTTTTTTGTTCAACTATTTATTATACCTATATAACCCATACTTACCGAACCTAATTTTATTGCTTGCATAAAAATAAAGAAAAACCAAGTCTGTAGAATCGATAGGGCGAATACAACATTTTGTAATACTGCCATTCATTCTTGATAAAGCTACTGTGTAGTGAAACATGTCGAATGACAATTAGTTAATTCGAGTTTCAATTATAGTGGAATTTTAAGTAAAATTGTGTTTTACTTGTTTATATCTTATATATGGAGTTCCACCAAGTATCGGCAAATTCAATTAAATTTTTGTATAATCCTCTATATTTACAATATCTGCCCTCTAGTGTGGGTATATTCACGCGCCAAGGGAGAAAGAACACATCCTCACCTTCTTGAAAAGACTTGTTCCCGACTCTCTTTCAAGTAAGTTGCGATAGTCTGCACTCCATGTGGCGCTCGGCCATGTAAGTAAACTCACTATTTCACAGCCACTCTCTAAAAAGCCGAAAAGTAAATGGCATTTATTCTCTCTGCGTTATTATAATATAAAGTTTCCCATAAGTACTATTTCCATTTCTCGGAATGTAGCCTACTTATGCGTTCCTAGTATAGCGTGTATTATAAGTCATTTTGGTGCGTGTATTAAAACCGCATTTCTACAAAAGCATCCCAGTCATGCTCTCTTCTTAATTTGAAGTTTTCTCTTACCCACTCATGCAGTGTGATGTTTTCCAGTGCAACTTACTCTGCAAGGTTAAATAACCTCTCGACGCCATTGCGCTACCAACAGAAGTTGTTTATGCATATTACTGCATATTTTCAATTTACTCCAACTTGAGTCATTCTTATTTGCAAGAAGTTGAAGTACATTATATATAGAAGCTAAGGAGAGACTTAGTAAGTGACTTTCCCATGTGCAGTAAGTGACTTTCCCATGTGCTGGAAGATAAAGTGCTGAGCAATTAAACGTTGCTCGTCAATTGGTGAATATTTTGTACATAGTAACTTATTGTGGACATTCAGGTAATATTTATCCTTTTATTATTACTTGTTTATTACTTTGTTTCATTTCAGCCTTATCTCAATTAATCAAGCTCACACTGAATGGTTCTGTAGGAACTTTAACCAACATTTAACCCAAACTAACCGTATCATTTGTTCTTTGGTCTTTATAAGTATTGTTATTCTGATATTGTATGAAGTCGATACCTAGCACCGACAGAATTAAATATTTTAAAGGTTTATATTTGTTTAGTTACGAGCTTTAAGTTGTTTTGAAGTAAAATAACATATTAAAATATTCATATAATGCTAAAGGTTTTTATTTTATTTTCAAATTCACTTTAGAACTAGCCCCTATGGTAAATTATAATGCCCATATATAATTGGCCGTTGCTCTTCTAGAAGGTAATCATGCTCTAAATCTTCAGACATCTCAAACATTTTATTGACCATTTGAAATATTAGCCTATAAACTAACTATCAGTAATTGGATTGCTTCAAATTTTAAGGTTATTGGCTGTTGTGCTTGCACCGACATTATTTGTAATTGCTTTAAAGCAGTTAAATTGGATCTGCTCGGAATTACTTGCTGTTTCAAACTGCGCTGCGTCTCCACATTTAATTGAGTCTAAAGCATATTTACTTAGAGCTACAAGTTCGGGGAGACTGATTTCTGTATTTTAATAAATTGTATTTGTTTTTGACCCGTTTATTGACTTTCGTAAACTACATGATACATGTATATACAAAGATATGTTTATATGTCTTTGTGTATATAACATTTATTGGTGCCAAGAACGTACGCCGGTTCATCAGTAATTATTATTCTCATATGAAATGGATTCCTTAGCTCGAACTGAAGCCTATCACTAAATATAGCATTAGTTTTAGTGTTTTCTCTTCGGGTATTCAAAATCCTCATCATAGTCCGGACGGCTATACTTTGATTAACAACGCGTCTGCATGGAGCGTAATTGGGTCCTATATTTTGATTTACAGGAGTGGTAAGCCTCTATGTTTATTCTACCACAAATAGCTCAATCTGTATTGAGGTAACCCGCCTATTTAAAATATTATTTCATTAGACCGTATACATGTAATGATCATTCTAAAGATATTGGTCCAAATTGCAACTAATAAGCTGGGTAGCCTCCGTAATCCAGGACCTCAGTACCTTCCAGCGGCGTCTGGCTAACTAACAACACCCCTTTAGTTTTAAATGTATTGTTACAAGTGTGGAACTAAGAATTGTGCCACGGGAGACAGTAATTTAATTAATTATTATATTAAATATAAAGCATAATTTAGTTTAGGAATTTAGATCGAGGGTTTCTCTGCCCTACCCTTTCCCCTTGTGAATTCCAGGCTTAGTCCGGCACGTTTTTCTCTAATAATTTGGCACGTTTCCTCTAATAAATTAGGTGTATTAGGAATCTGTGTTTTAATTTACATGACGCACCTTTCTCTAAAATTTTCCTAATTTTGTTCGTCGGACGCATTATGAGTAAGTAAAATTGTGCAATATATAATAATAACACAACGTAGGGATTGATTTTCTATTTAATCTATTTTGACGGTCATTGGCAAAATAAAGACAAATCACAACTTTTCTTATCTCACTCAACTATGTTGAACAGGCCCGGGTACGTTATACTACGGTGTAAATGTCCTTTTATAGGGGTTTTAGCGTAGATGTTCGTCAGCTATACAGCTCTTCGATAAGAAATTACTGTTCCGAAAAAAAAATCCCTAATATGTCAATTTTTCGACATTTAAGAATCGAAGAAGCATTTAGCGGTTTTTCTTCTAGAAATTCCGTGTTGAACTGTCTTGTTTTTTTCCACTCTCGCGACGAAGGACACAAAGTGAACCGCACTTTTAACAACGGTCCACATGGTAATTTAAGCAAATCGGTTTTAACTAACTAACTTGTGACAGTTAATTCATCAGCGTACTAGCTGAATACAAAGGCCATGCAAATAGGATATAAAGAACATATTGTTCATCTAAGATATGGTGGAAGGGACATGTCAGGTATTATGTTAACTTAATTAAACTTTTATGTATTAGACTTGTACGAGAGTACATAGTGAAATGTAATAAGAAGTTAAATAAGAATTGCTCTAGTAAAAGTTTACTTAGATGGGTAAAATACTACAGTGCAATAGTTTTTAGGTTTTGGCGTAAGCATCGCTTCTGATGATGGTAAATATCATGGTTACCGAAACAAAAGTCGAATGCTAAAATCCTGTTTCAGTATTATAATGTATAAGCACGGGTTACCATAACACACAGCTAGGGGACTCCGAGGCGCGGCGGCACCATTCATCTGGTACGATTTGCTTGACTCTAGCTATCTCTTTCGCACTGTGGGTAGAAAGAAATCGGGGACGAATTTAAAATATTTCTTTTATTTTAAATAGGCGTTAACAGAATCGCATTAAGTATTTTTTTGAACAATTCTTTTCAGTTATTTAGACCTGCAAGGTATACAGTAGATACATTCTCATAAATGTTTCAAATGTGTTTTATTATTTTGTTTCAGTTAATAAACACTTTTGGAATTTGCAGGGTTATTTTTTCAATTTCCTACTTACTCTATAATTATCAAGGTATGGGTTATAAATCAAAACAGACAGTAAAAATAGTAAAAAAACATTCTTTGGAAAAAAGTAAACGTACCAGTAAATTTAACAAATACTGGCGTGGATCCTATTTATAAAGATACTTAAAATTTTCAGAACATATGCATAGAAATGAACAAAAATTGCAAATACCCTTTTTTATTATTTGAAAAATTATGAACATTAATGTTATTTTAAATAAAGCCAGAACAATTTCTTTATAATTAAACCCATTCTTCAGAAATCCTATAATTTTTACCTATATCACAGACTTTTTTAAATAAATATAAATGAAACAAAAAAAAATCGTAATAAATTTTTTTAATCATAGATGCACACATTGATACTTACATAGCAAATTACAAAACATAAAATCTAAAACATAAAAATCTTACAGTGACAAAATATTATTTGCGATTATTAAAAAAATAATAATAATACAATTAATAATTCAACAATACTGTCACGAGTAGTTTCGGGGGTAGCGCGTTTCTTAAAAGAATAACTTCTCAGAGAAGAGCCGCGTCGCGATTAGTACAATGACGGGATCTCAATGCTTCCTTTAATTCTACCACTGGATGTTCCACTCGCGAGGACACGCCTTGTTTAGCGTGCCGGGGGCAACTGAGGTAGACCGGGACCGCGTTACGTGGAGTAAGAAGAAATGATAGGGTAAGCACGTTTAGTTTATAACAATAACAATGCATTAACGATAAAACTTTAACAATAATTGTTGGTCAGAAAAAATGAGATTCTATTCTACCCGATTACTACGGTGCGCATGTTTTCTCGATTTGAGGTACTGTTTATAGCTCTTTGTTTACTGTCTTATAATTTATAGTTTTTCTTAAGAGTTGGGTTTTATTTAAGAGCACTAAGAGATATCACTAAACTTTTTAACTGACTATTTAGACACTTGTCTTTCTCAACACTGACAAACTTCTTGTCAGGACTTTACAGGTTGTGAAACCCCTGGTCCTAGCAGTCGTCAAATGACTAACCGGTACCAGGTTTGGAAGGAAAGGACTAGAACCTAAAGCAGTCGTATGGCTAACTTTAGGAGCGGATAGAACCCAGAAGGCAGTCGTCAAGTGGCTAACCTTGGGAGCTGGAATTAAGTGTATTTCTAATTTATACAAATCCAGTTCTCTTTCGAAATTAGTGAAATTGCCTATAAAAACTTCTGAAATATTTTTTTAGGATTTTGAAGCTTGTGTTATTTTCAATTACTGACATACATTTTTTTATAACCGCAGCCCCAACAGTACCTGAAACTTTTTTGCAATGTACCTCAAATTGATTTATTAAAGCCACTGAATCTGTCAAAGAAACAGAGGTATCCTGCAATTTCGTGAGTGCTATAGGTACAAAAGAATAATTTGTTTTTATAAATATTAAAAAAAAGAGTTTTTGCATTTATTAGAGCGGCCGAAGACGAGTTGTTTACATCTTCGATAAGTTTTTTTAACTAATTCAAAGTTCTCGGCATAAAATATAGCAGCGGCTAACCAAGTTCACCAGCGAGTTATTACTAGTTGTGGTGGTAATTGAGTATTTAGACAATTTTCCTTATAAAATCGAACACGCGAAGGTGCTTTTAGAAATACTTTTTTTACTTGATTAATTAAATCATTTACCAATGGAAACTGGTCTCTTATACATTCTGCCACTCTATTGATACCATGAGCCAAACAAGTAACATGAAATAGGTTAGAATAAAATATTTTTAAATTTTTTGCTGCCTTAACCATATAGGGTGCAGCATCCGATAAAAGGAGTATGAATTTTTCTGACGGAACACTGTCGGGCAAAAAAAGTTGGTTAATGTTTCTTGATCGAAGCTGGTTACACTTAAATTGTTGGTTTTTTCCAATTGTTTGGATGCAATTAAATAGGATCTACCATAATCATTGGTTTCCCCTAAGATTCCAATCAATGCGTGTGCAATATATCTCCCACATGAGTCAGTTGTTTCATCAACCACAAGATAAAAATAATTTTTACCCACTTTTTTTTAGTGTCATTTACAGTTTGTTTGTAAATGACATCAACACTACCTTTACGTACAGTTGACTAATTTACAATATTTTGTCAAAATTTAACGTAAATTGGAGTTGCTCAGTTTTTTAAGTGGTATATTGGCTTCAATGAATGCCTTACATAAGTCTTCATTGAACTGGGCTTGTTTGCTGTTTTTCGGTTTTTCTTCAAGACAATGTTGTATTGTTTGCTGAGAGGGATCCCCTCGGTGCAATTTTAGCACGTTGAGCTGGTGTTCTGCTGATTTGACATGCTGATCCACAATAAATTTTTTATCTGCATGAATCTGTAAAATCCAAAAAAGCAATAATTAATTTGGGTTTACATTCGTTAAAAAATCGAATTTTAAGAATTTTTTCCTACTTCTACCAAATAAAATATTTGAGTAGAAAACTTTTGTAAATACATTTAAATTGTTAACATTAGCTACCAATAATTTGCTTGAATACGTAATTTATAAAAGCAGCAATCTTCTTATACCAAAAAACATAATATATCTTTCTTTTTTTACTATAAAATAATTTAGTAGAAAATTTTTATAAATACTTTTAAAATGTTAACATCAACTACCAATAATGTGCTTGAATACGTAATTTATAATACCCAAAATTTCCTATTATACCGAAAAGCATAATATCTTTCTTTATTTACTATAGACTGGAAAAAAAAATAAATGTTAAAATATTGTTTATACTTACAACAAGCTGTACAAAACAAATTGGTGCCAACCCAAGTGAACTCCCGATGGCTCTTTATCCACGACATATGGAAGTTAGTTTTCGGCATTTTAACAAACACTGGACAGACAGACACAAACACAATTCACTTTACAAAACGAGGTACACAAGAACGTTTCAAGTAGACAATATCAAAGATATTAAAAATTGCCACCTCTTTGAACTATCGGATTCTGTTTGCAATAATAATTGCTTTTACTGGGAATACCCTATAATGTGGGTTTATCCTGGGTAATTCTATAAAGTAGTAAAGTACCTCAGTCGCCCCCATTGTAATGTAATTAAATAAACTAATAAGCACGTGCCGTGCAATAAACAATCAATCGAAAAGGGACGGACAGGGTCTTTATTTGGCCATAAAATGCAATAAATGCTCTATTATTGGAAAAAATGCATGTTTTGTTCAAAACACACAAAAATTGCAAAAAATGCATTTTGCATTTTCTCCGCTTTTTACTTATGATCAAGAAATTAGATTTAGGTTACAACTAGCACATAAAAAAGCCAAAGATTATTTAGGAAATGCAAATAAAAGTCGTAAAACGCTACTTGATTGTAAGTCAAAATACTTGTCAATTAAATCAGGAGATTTCGTATTAATAAGAAATTTGAATCTTGGTTAAAAGGCCCATATACTGTTATTAAGGTTCATGGCGTTAATTGTAATATTAAAGATGACAGAGGCAAACAAATGACTGTACATAAAAATCGCATAACACCATATATGTCATGACATTTCGTAATATACATTCCCTACTACACTATAATATTCCGTATTATATATTCAGTGTTAAACATAGCTATGTGAACATTTAATTATTGCTTATAATGATAATAAATTAGAATGTAGAACGAAAAAGTGTTAGTATTAGCAGTATGAAATGGTTCTAGAATTTACTTATGTAATTATGCTTAGTACATAAAATGATTGGTTACTGATCAACAAACCCATAATATGATGTTTATTAAATAATTAATTAGGTGTAGAGAATAGTTATTAAGCAAGGTATGGGTGATAAATTTTGGTGAGCATAAAATACACTATAGGAGAATTAAGTAGGTCTGATAAACATGTTTAGAAATTAAGATTGTTTCATAACAACCACACAGTAAAAAAATAAATTGCTAGGTATTATTTTTTATAATTTTGCTTTAACTGTTTTAGATTTATTCTATTTACATTTTTAATTAAATATATTCATATATACATATATATCCTTTACCGCCCTTACAGTAATATAATATTTTCATCTAATAAATAGGGAATAATTAACGATGATTTTAAAATCTGAATGCTCTTCAGAAGTGGCCACAGTGAAGATCATTTCATTATTTTATGTAAACGAGTTATTAATATTCATTTGAAATTCCAAAGACTGTATTATAATGATATTTCTACCTATTTCTTCTATAATGTGAGAACTATCACTGCTTGACTTTAAAACAGTAGTTCCTGTTATCGTGGGAATATATAAATGGGATTCAACCTCCTTGTCAATAATTGGCTTACCGTTAATTCACATAGACATGATAAAAACTTACGCATTTTTGAAATATGATATTTTTACGAATTCATTGGGAACCAATTATATCTATTCCCCCTTTAGAAGATATATCTGGTTCTTAAAAAATTTTCAAAGTAGTATTATAGATGGAAAATTCAACGAACAGCGATTTTAGTTCAGTTTGTACTATAATAAGACAGATACAATTAATAATTATGTTATATATACAATATAACTTTATATTAATATATCCCTTATATTCCAAGACTAATAAAAGTTTGTACTTATACTGCAAATAAATAACTATTAAAAATGAATTGTTTTAATTTATTTCAAGTTGAATTCATATATATGAAAAATCGATAACATTTACCTTTGAACTGAAAGATAATAATCCATAATATATAATGTTCAACAATTCATCACAAAACCAGAGAACAATATTTATACCGTAACAAAGCTATGCAATATATCGCGAATGAATGCGAAGATAGAATGACCCAGTATCGTTTATATTTAAATTCGAATACGATCTTTTAAGATATAGTCCAGGAAACTTGGGTTTAATTTGTTTGTTAGTTAACAAAATTATTTTAGGGAGATTTTATTTACATTCATTCATATTACATAGGAACAATAATGAAAGAGGCAACAATTAATTAAACACTTTTTTGAACAAAGTATTTTAGATAAATACTGTTTTGAAATTAAAATTACTCAAATGCTTTTAAATGACATACTAAAGGAACGTCATACAAATAAAATTTACAAAGGCCGTTTTAGAAAATTTTTATTTTTCTGCAAGACGCTAGTAGTAAAGCAGAGTTGCTTCAGGACCCTACCATCCATCACATTATGATTCAACTTTAAACCCTATATACATCATCTCCACTGTTTCGTATAGACAGCAAAACAGACAGTAAAAACAGTAAAAAAACATTATTTGGAAAAAAGTATATACCAGAAAATTTAACAAATTCAGGCGTGGATCCTCTTTATAATATAGATGCTTATGATCAAGAAATTAGGTTTAGGTTGCAACTAGTACATAAAAAAGCTAGAGTATTTAGAAAATGCAAAGAAAAGTCGTAAAACGCTACTTGATTGTAAGTCAAAGGACTTGTCAATTAAATCAGGAGACTTATTGCTTATAATGATAATAAATTAGAATGTAAAACGAAAAAGTGTTAGTATTAGCAGTTTGAAATGGTTCAAGACTTTACTTATGTAATTATGCTTAGTACATAAAATGGACGGTCACTGATCGACAAAACCATAATATGATGTTTAATAATTGATTAATTAGGTGTTGTATAGAATAGTTATTAAGCAAGATATGAGTAACATATTTTGGTTAGCATAAAATACACTATAGGAGAAATAAGTGGGTTAGATAAATATGTTTAGCAATTAAGATTGTTTCATAACAACCACAAAGTAAAAAAGATAAATTGCTAGGTATATATTTTTTTTAATTCTGCTTTAACTGTTTTCGATTTATTCTATTTACATATTTAATTAAATACATTCATATATACATATATCCTTTACCGCTCTTACAGTAATATAATACTTCCATCTAATAAATAGGGAATAATTAACTATGATTTTAAAATCTGAATGCTCTTCACAAGTGGCCACAGTGAAGATCATTTCATTATTTTATGTAAACGAGTTATTAATATTCATTTGAAATTCCAAAGACTGTATTATAATGGTATTTCTACCTATTTCTTCTATAATGTGAGAACCACTGCTTGACTTTAAAACAGTAGTTCCTGTTATCGTGGGAATATATAAATGGGATTAAACCACCTTGTCAATAATTGGCTTACCGTTAATTCACATAGACATGATGGAAACTTACGCATTTTTGAAATATGATATTTTTACGAATTCACCGGGAATCAATTATATCTATTCCCCCTTTAGAAGATATATCTGGTTATTAAAAAAATTTCAAATTAGTAATATATAAGAAAATTCAACGAACAGAGATTTTAGTTCAGTTAGTACTATAAGACAGATACAGTTAATAATTATATTATATATACAACATAACTTTATATTAATATATCCCTTGTATTACAAGACTAATAAAAGTATGTACTTATATTGCAAATAAATAACTATTAAAAATGAATTTAACTTACAAATCTTTGGGTTTTCTCTACACTATAGTGGAGGGAAAACCCAAAAATTTGTAAGGTAAAACATGAATCCTCCACAACAATATAGAACATATCTATTAAAAATTAATTGTTTTAATTTATTTCAAGTTGAATTCATATATATGAAAAATCGATAACATTTATCTTTCGACTGAAAGATAATAATCCATAATATATAATGTACAACAATTCATCACAAAACCAGACAACAATATTTATACCGTAACAAAACTATGCAATATATCGCGAATGAATGCGAAGATAGAATCGAACTGGTTTATGAATGCTGACCCAGTAGCTTTTACATTTTAATTCGAATACGATCTCTTAAGATATAGTCCAGGAAACTTGGGTTTGATTTGTTTGTTAGTTAAAAAAGTTTTTTTAGGGAGATTTTGTTTACACTCATTCATATTAAATAGGAACAATAATGAAAGAAGCAACATTTAATTATAAAATAATTTAAGCAAAGTATTTTAGATAGATACTGTTTCGAAAATATAATTAAAATTACTCAAATGCTTTTAAATGACATGCTAAAGGAAAGTCATACAAATAAAATTTACAGAGGCCGTTTAACAAATTTTTTATTTTTCTGCAAGACGTTAGTAGTAAAGCAGAGTTGCCGCAGGATCCTACAATCCATCACATTACCATCCATAACATTATGATTCAAGTTTAAACCCGGTATACATCATCTCCACTGTTTCGTATAGACAGCAAAACAGACAGTAAAAACAGTAAAAAAACATTATTTGGAAAAAAATATATATACCAGAAAATTTAAGAAATACAGGCGTGCATCCTCTTTATAATATAGATGCTTATGATCAAGAAACTAGGTTTAGGTTGCAACTAGCACATAAAAAAGCAAAAGAGTATTTAGAAAATGCAAAGAAAAGTCGTAAAACGCTACTTGATTGTAAGTCAAACGATTTGTCAATTAAATCAAATCTCGTATTAATAACAAATGAAGGACGACAGAAATTAAAATCTTGGTTTAAAGGGCCATATACTGTTATCAAGATTAATGGCATTAATTGTAATATTAAAGGTGACAGAGGCAAATAAAATGACTGTACATAAAAATTGCATAAAAACATATATGTCATCACATTTCGTAATATACATTCCATACTATACCATAATTATATAATATTCCGTAATATAAATTCCGTGTTAAACATAGCTATGTGAACATTTAATTATTGCTGATAATGATAAATAAATAAATAATTTATTATTTGTATAGAATAGTTACTAAGCAAGATATGGGTAATAAATTTTGGTTAGCATAAAATGCACTATAGTATAATTAAGTGGATTAGATAAATATATTTAGCAATTAAGATTGTTTCATAACAACCATAAAGTAAATAGATAAATTGATAGGTATGTATATATTTGCATAATTTTGATTTAACTGTTTCCGATTTATTCTATTTACATTTTTAATTAAATACATTCATATATACATATATATAACCTTTACCGCTCTACCAGTAATATAATACTAATATACTAATAAATAGGGAATAATTAACTATGATTTTAACATCTGAATGCTCTTCACAAGTGGCTACAGTGAAGATCATTCTCTAGGAAAGGCAGGTGTAAGGGTAATATGTAATGTATGGTATATTTCCTATGTTTATTATACATAAGTTATATTTATACAATAACTTAGTTAGATATTGTGTTGATATATTCAAGGACAGCAATAAGATGGTACTCTAATTTTATTGTAATTGTAACGAAGTCGACAATCAATCAATAAATGTAAGTCTAGCAATACACAAGGTATTTTGATCATAGCATTACAATATGTTTACACATCAGTGTCTCGAGTACTAGCACACTCGGGCATTTTTTTTTCAAATATTAATTCCAAAACAATTCATTAGGATCACATAATTTAACAAAATATACAGTAACTTAAAAAGTATCCATACAAGTCACTATGTGTTCCGGATAAAATAGCCAATTTTATACCATATACTGTAAACCCTATGGAGAGTTTTGGGCTGACTGTATATATTTTTGCGTTTCTAATTCTCTCATATTGCGACATTTCAAATAACTGGCGGTCCGGCGGGGAAACTAGTATATGTCCAAAAATTACGTTTTGGCATATTTAAAGTTTTATATAAATTGTTTCGCATTTTAATTATGAATTATTTTAAAAAACTTTTGTAGTTGCATAAGATAATAAAAATGTGGCTTTTATAAGAAGTTTCTCAAAAAATTGTTCTTATTTATTTTAAAAAAAAACATAACGACTTCTACTATATGACACAATTTTTTTTAACTAAAAACCACATTTATTTTATTTCTACATATTAAATCTTAAAAAAAAAAAACGTTTGACAGATAAGCTTAAAAAATATTTTATTTTTTCCTACTTAAAGGTGGCTTTGAAATAATCACTCACTATCACTCTCACTGTCACTATCCCCTTCGATAGTGTTTGGTATACCACTTTTTGTAACTAAATGTTTGTAAAACGCGTGAAAATTCTTGTCTATATAGGGTACATATAATTAGATTTTTCTTTTTTCCATTACTAATCGGATTGGTTGATTTATACGAATAGTGGGACCGTGATAGTTGGTGATAAACTCTTATAGCAAATTTTTTTAGAAAGCTTATTTTGGTTTAAAGAATTTTTATATTCTACCACTCCAATTTCTTGAGAGTAACAAAACCATTTAATATTTTTCGAATCGATTTCTTCTCCTTCTTCATTTACTTTATTTTTGACAGAATTTTTTTTCAAACAGTGCTGAGAATTCATAAAATTCTTCTCGTTCCATTTCCTTTACTCTAAAAGCATTTGCACTGCCACAAGTGCATACCAATTGCATTCAATCTCTTGGATGGTCAATGGAGACTGGATATTTTTTCTTAATTTTTTCCACTATAGAGTGATCGGAGTCATACTCCATGTAGGTGTGACCCGGAAAAGGTGATTTGATCTTACCATCATGATCATCTTGTTTTTTATTTAATAATTCATGCACGTCTTTTGCCTTCTTCACAATTAATTTAGTTCTTTTGGAGAACATGTTTGCTATACGCAATATGCAAGCTTAATTTTTCTTCTATTTGTTGATAAATTTATTACTTATCTTTTCAGACACTAGCAATAAACTTAATATGGGTAGGTAAGCTCTTACACTGTTTCTGAGGTTTGATAATCGTTAAATTCATTATATTATGCTGTAGGGATTAAACGGAAAAAAAGTATAAGTATTTTGGCCAGACTTATACTTTTTTCCGTTTAATCCCTTCAGCATAATATAATGAATTTAACGATTACCAATCCTCAAAAACAGTGTAAGAGTTTACCTACCCATATTAAGTTTATTGCTAGTGTCTGAAAAGATAAGTAATAAATTTATGTTTCGCGACAGTTCTTGTGTAAAGAGTAGTATAAATCGCATGTTATATCTTTGACTTATCTTGGAGAAAAATGGAATAAATATATTTATATTCCTATTCGCATTATTTATTGACTTAAAATATTGTGAAAAATAGTATGAGTGCACATGTCTTTCTTTTCATCTTAAAACATAAATAATTTGTGCGCCAGTAAAATTTGGGAAAAACAGGATATGTTAAGTTATATTCCTATTCACATTTCTTTGTTGTAAATTTTTTAAAAAATATTGGTATATGTCTACTTGAACTTATATTCATTCACATCAATTATGGGCAAAAATTTACTTATACTATAATTCGCCATTCTCTAAATACAAATTCTGATTTATAATGACTTATATTACTTGTCCCAGGCAAAAATAGCATAAAGACAATGTCGGATATGTACTTAACTCATTTTTTGCAATTTTTTACTTATACTAGTTTTCCCGCCGGACCGCCAACTGAAGCAAATTAAGATAAAAAAAAAAGATTAGAACGCGGCAAATCTGAGTTAAACCGTTAAATCCTAAAATATAATTATTCATAATACATTTCTAAATATTTCTAATAAACTTTAAATAAAATATATGTATTATCGGTGTATAGCATTTACTTTTGCATTTCCATTTCTCTCAGTGTATTAAACCGGTCGTCTGTCGCATATGGCAAATTGAACTTGGTTCTCCAACTTCAAAGGTGCCGACGGCTTTTGTCACTTCTCTACGGTGGTTCTTCTCGGGTTTGCGTGCCCGAGCTGTGTGTTATTGTAAGCTGTGGTATAACTGTCCCATAGCTCTAGATAATTTGTTAAAAACATATTTGTCTTCTATATTCAAATATAAAATTCTGTTTTGTACTCCTCAGCTAATAGTAAAGTAAAAACAATCTCTGCTCGTCTCATTTTTAATCTGCACCTCAAGTGGATCTTAATTGTATTTAAAGTTAGGGGTCTTAAACTATTTAAATTCCTGTTACATAAATTGCGAAATAAGATTTCATTAGAGAATTTAATTATGAATAACTAAGCGTACTTTTAGTTATAGAAGTTTCGCTGAAAGCGAATTTGGTTAAATAGTTATCTTATACAAGGACGTTTACGTTCCGTTGTGCAATTATGTTCCGAATATATGTTTGGGTTGTTCATCGAGGCGAAACCAAGAATAAACCCAAAGAATGTGCACAGAAATAAATAAAAGGTACGTCACCATAAAATTCAAATTATATCCCAAGAGAACCGTTCCAAAATAAAAATTCATTTAAAAATTTAATTTGCCGTTATGCGGTGATGCGGAGTAATAAATATTTAATATTAAACTCTGCAACTCGTATTTGCCAGAAAACATTGTGTATTTGTAGAGAGATAGAAGTAGAATAACACGATGCAGGCACATCATGATTTATGCTTAAACATGAATCGTTTAATTTTAAAAATGCTGCTCTTACGTTTCGAGCCGTCTTTGCTTGACTTTCCGAATTCCAAATTCTTACAACGCAGGTATAGAGATGTATTTCTTGGCGTGTAGTAGTGCTACGTTGAATTTAATAAGGCACAATTTAAGAATCCATTTAACTATAACGTAATTAAAACAAAAATTATACCAATTCTTTCATCTTCAAATAGGCGAGGGGAACTTGGGCAATGGATTCTAAAATTAGAAAAATGAGAGAAAATTATTTTTCATTCCATCTTCTTAGAAAAGTTGGCTAAATATTGCGACAGAGTTAAAAAGGAAATTTCATTAGCTTGTTAATAGCAAGAGAGTATATCATATTAAGAGATTCGAAGTGAAATGAAATTGAATAAAGCCATTTAGTTAGGAGTACAAGATGAGTCGTAATATAACTTTGATCATCCCCTGCTTTAACCATTAAACTATGCTGCTCCCCTTCCAAGTAGCTTTCATGCCTGGAGTTCCTTCATGTAACTTATTTTGTACCTATTTATGGCAATAATCCATACACTTGCAGAACTTTCTTGACTAATTCGCCATATTATAACTATAGGAACGGTACAGAATAAATTTAAATCCAAAAATGGTTTTGTATATGCTGAATCAGATGATTCGTGTTCAGGCGCTCATCATCAATCAACTTTACCTAACTTTACTGTCAAACACAGATTTAGTTAATAACTATGGTATGGAGCACATCGATACTGTGTAAAGTTAGTTACTGGTTGGCTGGTTAATAACATTAATAAAAATTAAAATTAGTAAATCAGTGTATTCCTTTGAAGAACATTTATTTTCTATAGGACATAACGCTGGCCTTTGCTCTCATCAGTCCAAACAGCGTTTCACAAACCACTAGAAATATATAAAAGATTTATTAAATTTGACATCGACAGCTGTCAAAAGTTACTTTTGACAGCTACTACTTTAAAGTTTTTTTCGTTAAGAACTAAATTAAAAGAGCATAACATTAGGTTTGTTCTAGCAGGACATTTCGGACGGTTTGAAGCCATCCGGAGTTTGCGCATAGCGATATACGCGTCGCTTTTATTGCTATGCGCACACTCCGGAGGCTTCAAACCGCCCGAGATTTCATGCTAGAACAAACCTATTATGTTATGACAGGGTTAACTGTCAAAAAGTGACATCTGTTGCTGTCAATTTTTTAGATTAATTATAAAAAACTAATTTAGAATAGCAAGTGGTCGGTATAAACAATTATTTCTTATATCATTTAGCAACATAAAGAAGGGGGCGGTAATTAACTTTATAATTAATTACTTTAATTAGTGGACTGTATCAAAATAGGTTGGTGAGGGTTTTATTCATAGCATGTGGATTAAAACATGTATTTTAGGTATCATCTACTTTAAAAATGAAATAATTAATTAGCATTAAATATGATTAATATATGCAGTGATTTCTAATTACTTTCAAGCACTTATCCTTTCATACATAAAACTAAATACTGCACATGAGGTTAACTATTACTAAATGTCTAACAAAACTTCTTGATTATTTGAATCTACCATGAACTTCTCTCTTTACTGAATTTCATCAAACTTTCTCTATTTCAAAATTTAACTGACTGCCTTTCCGTTCACACTAAATACCTTGTGATTTTATCGCTTCTCTTCTCTCAACTTTACTTCACCAGGGACATAAAACTTCGAATAGTTGATTCGAATCTCGAGGACAGGTATAAATTTGTCTACTACAAATTTCCAACCGCCATTTTACCTTCTTCGTTCTCCAACAAAAGCGAAGCTACGAGTTGTATTGTCTCGAGAAAATGCGTTAAAACGCAAAAAAGAGTCCTTAATTCAGTGTTGAAAAAAAGGAAACATAGAGTACAGCAGATATTTTCTAAATATCTGTGCAAATAAATGAGAAAAACTACTAAATATCTTGGCTTCATATAATAGGGCTACGATTGGGTAGATGTTCTTGGCGCCAAATTCAAGCAGAGCGATAAGACCGTTGTTTCACGGGTGAGTGTCAAAAATAATCAGTTATTTCACCCTTAATCCTACGTCTATTATGCTAGCTTGTCTAGCTGACTATAATATTACTTACTTGCCTGGATTCTGCATGAATGTCGAGCGACCAGAGCATTTTATCGAGCTGTTAGAAGAATAAATTATTGAAAGCACGATAGTTGTATACGCAATTTCATTTTCTCTGTTTGATATCACTGGCTTAGCACATAATCATTCAATAGATCGTACCGTATTCTGCCGCTTGCTATCGAGAAAAGCATTCAAGTTATAGGCCGTATAGCAATGCACTTAAAAACGTTCAATTAAATCTCTTACCTTCGCGAATAAGTTCCTTTTCGATGATAATGTACATTAAAAACGGTCTCATGAATGTCAGAAACATTGGTTTTGGGATTTCTCGGCTATTATTCCTAGGTTTATTTCAATATTTTATAGGGAAAAATTAAATTCAATCAATGTTGACTTTCGATATAACCTTCAAACAATAATAATAAATCGTGAGAGAGTCACGGGGGGAATTGTTGGTTGCCTATAGACGAATATAATAAATGAAAGGGATATTCTTGGAACCTTGCCAGATGTTATATTCGCTAGCGTTCTTCATGCGATTTTGACGTGGTTGCGGTTCAAGCCAACAAGAAAATACATAATTAATTGATATGCTACCATTAGTTTGTTGTTAAACGACTGTTTTTCGCTTTCGCTTTAAATATACGCAGTCAGGATGTTTTAGTAAATGCGTGTATTCCCTAACTTGGCCACGTCGCTCGAATTGCTTTGCAGGCGATCGAACAAGGACAACGGCTGGAACTAAAGGTACTTTTAAGTCCGATTGATTGCGAATTTATGCGTTGAACAGATTTGATGTTAGGAGTTTTAAATGGCGCCGGCCGGAACGAGGTGGTTTCTGTTTGTTTGGTCATTGTCAATAGTGGTTTTATCGTTGGATTTATTTGCCCTGCCAGCAATACATAATATCATAGAGTCTTAGGTAAGTTTCATTGCATATTGCAGATGTTAGTAAATTTGGTGACAACCGGCTGGTGATATTTTGCGTATGTTGCAGGACAGTGTAAAGCGGGCCTGTGCGTCGAGTTTTTCTGTCTTTTTAACATTGAATTTCACGATCTAGGTGGCCGATTTTGATCTGTCTTCGTTCTCTTTCTTCGGTAAACCCTCCAAGGAGGTAGTGCGTATGCCTGATAAAAATCTTAAGAATTTTTTATTTACCCTAAGGGGATACTTATTTCGGGTAAAAAGTGGCATAGTTACTAGGTTGCTGTAGTAAATGGCTTGACTGTGGGTTGGTTAAATTTTTGCCTGAAGTCAAGATTTCGGTTGGTGACTTGCCACGTGCAGTGGATTCTGAAACAAAGTACGCCATTTCCTTCCTCGAGGAATGCCTATAGGAGAGACCGTTGCTCCCAATTCGTCATTACCATCGAAAAACCCTAGCTAGGGTTTTTTTTCCTGAGACCAGTTTTTTTTGGGAGCCAGTTTATGGGAGCTATTTTTGGCTGGAGCTATTTTCGCTTGGAGTTGGGTATATGGAGCAAGCTATTTTGTTTGGAGCGAGCTTTGTTTGAAGAGAGATTAAATAGCTAACCAAGTAGCTACCAGGCAGTAAAGTTGGTTGTGTCATTGGAACCAACTGTAGCCATAGAGGCATTACCTCAAATGCCACTGAGAGTTTATGGGTCCCAAGGTGCTTAGCAGTAGTCCACGTGCAGAAGGCCGTAGGTGATATCGGCGAAGACTAGTAAAAATAAGTTTAGGTTATATGTGATCTTCCGGCATAATTTCCAGCGTGTATTAGATTGCGTGTTATTAGTATTTTTCAGCGTTATCATATTGCGTGTTTTAGTTTTCTGCGTGGTATTGATATAACTATATTCGGAACTGTTTCAGTGTAAGCACGGCTTATCAATGCGAATCTAATTAACTGCTGTATTTACTAGTGTGGATCTATTAATGCTCATAGTGTTTTGTTATAATACATTTTTTATTCTTACAATTTGATTGATATTGTCTTAAATGATCAACATTGTCGAACTAATTTATTGACTATCCAGTTATAACAATTTTACATAACGGTATTTAATGATCTAAATCAGTAAGGTTTATTTATGTACAACTGCGAGTCGTCTACCATGGTAAACGCGCACAAAGTTTAGTAGCTACTATTAGACGGATAACTCTTAATTACTAGTCGATAAGACGATAGATGCCTTATGTATATTGTGATTATTGATTAATTTGTTGACCTTGGTTTTGATCCTTCGTAACCATTTGGTATTATATTGTTAATTCCGTTATAGCTAAACGTGTCTAATAATTGTTCGATCATTCCTTATCTAATTCACTTCTATTATAACGCAATTTTACTCTGGGAGAAATCACCAAAACCATAAGGATAAGAGACGAGCAACAAGGCGTCCGAAAAACAGATCCACTATTGATGCAATATTCATTGTCAAACATATATCCGAAAAATCCCTAGAATTCAATAAACCTGCGTGCATGTGCTTCGTCAATATGACCAAAGCTTTTGACAGAGTGCGCTTAAAAGATGTCCTGGAAATAATGAGAACAAAAGGGCTAAATCATGGGCTACTTAATATAATATACGATATTAACACCCAATGCAGAACAAAAATCAGAGTAGAACATATCACAACGGAAGACATACATATAAATACAGGAATTAGACAGGGAGATTCACTCAGCCCCTTCATATTTAATTTGATAATGGATGAAATAATAGAAAACCTGCCCAGAGCAGCTGGATACAAAATGGGAAATACTTTCCTCCATGCTGTATGCTATGCTAACGATGCGGTTCTTATTGCAGATTCCAAAGATAATCTCCAAAGGTTACTCCATTCTTTTAACACCAAAGCAAAAGAACTAGATATGTTCATTAACACCGAGAAGACTAAATGCTTAGTAACATCAAAGGAACCGATAAGATGTAAATTGGAAATCAACTCCAAAATCGTCGAACAGGTAAACCATTTCAAATATTTGGAAGCAGATTTAAGGAATCATGGAAATCTACTTCTCGAAGTAAGAGAGTAAACAATGAAAGCGGCCCGAATATCGGGATGTTTGAGAGAAATTGTTTGGAAGAACAAATACCTTAATACGGAAAGCAAAGTCAAGATATATAAAACGGCAGTGAGACCTATCATAACATACGCAGCAGAAACAAGACCAGATACAAACAGAACTCTAGAAATGATGAGAACAGTTGAAATGAAAACTCTGAGAAGTATTATACAAGGCAAAACACTATACGACAGAATACGAAATGAAAATATCAGACTACAATGCGTGATACAGGACATAGGAAGGTGGGTGAGACAGAGACGAAGATTCTGGAACAAACATATAAAAAGAATGGAGGACAGCAGACTCGTCGAAAACGCAAAAATGAATAATCCAGTAGGAAAGAGATCACAGCGAAGATCACCAAAACGTTTGAGAGAATGCTGGACTTCATCTTCCGGGGAGGACGTGTTAGCAATGAACAGGCAGTAGCCTACTAATATGTATCAATATTAGAAAGTTGAAGAAGAAGAAGAAAGACGAAGAGAAAATAAAATTTATCAAAAAGTTTTGACTTTGGCGACTGGCTATTTATTGATACTTTTTGTCGATCCTCTTGTGTTTCTTTTTTCTTTATTTCGTTTTCTGTTTGCTTATTTTCCCATAGGTTTTTCCAGCCACTTGATGAAATAACTTAGGGTAATTTTTCAAGTTGCCTTTCGATTCCCCTTCAGGTATTCTGGGCCATATTAGGCAATCTTTTAAATCGGAAGCTATTGAGGTATATTATTGCTCATAATTGGCTGGTCTAATTCTTGTGTTTTATTCAGATTTAGAGTCGTCTTCAGTAGCTTTGTCTTGCTCAATAATGCCTTGTGAGATTTCTATTGAAGGTTGGGTTGATCCCTCCAGAAGGTTTTCGATTGGGCAGTAAATATAGGGCCTCTCCACATTTTAGGTTTCGCAATATGTTCAATTTCTTCTCGTTCAGGGTAATATTCTGCAACAATAGAAGAGTTAATTAGTATAGGCATATTGTCTATATCTTTTTCGGTAAATACATGGAGGAAGGACAGTCAACCTGAAAGTCTCATTCTGATCGCCCAGTAAAGAATTCGTCCTCTAATGTTTTAATCTTTTTATATTGTCACGATTTGTATTTTTTATCTGTGACGACACGCCTTACTTAGCGTGTAGGAGAGTAACTCAGATTTAGGAACGCACTACGTCAAGTTGAGAAGAGATAATAAAGGAGACACATCGATAAAAACAATAACAAGTTTATTTACAAACAAACTTAACAACGGTTAGCTTGTATACTAATAAAGGCGTGTTTAAGATTATAGATGAATTAAGAGTTTACACTATACCCAATTAATATGAAATGCATGTCTTCTCGAGGGAGGCTTAGTTCAAAGTTTGTCTAGCAAGCGACGTCACTAAGTCTTTTTAGGTTATCACAAATTGCTAAGGCACTTTCACTACTTTTTGAAACTCCCCAAAAACTATCCCTTCACTAGAAGTTCTGATACTTCATAAATTCGACTCCCTCTATACTTTTTAGTAGCCCCCGAACGCCGTATACCTATGCATACGTTCACCCAAGTTAGGTAAGGACCTGACAACCTTATACCTGTGTATAAGTGTTCTCAGTTATGGGGGTTGTGGGATAGAACAACTAGAAGTGGACGTACCTGTGTACTGCCCAGCGACTAAATTGAGCGGTTTGAGAGACCCGAAAGTCTAATTAACTCGGCGTTTGCCTGCGTATTTATATGTTACAAAATGCTGATGGCTGCATCATTAAGGATTAAGGTCGCTCCCGTCGACCGCTCAAATTGTTTATAATTAACAGTGAATGTTTATATAACATTTTTCAAGTTCAAGTTCAAACTTGCGACAGGGTGATATTTAATTAATGATTTTAATTAGTTCATAATATGTTTTAAAAAGCATTTGGAAATTGTCAGTACTATCGGAATTCCTGTAGTTTTTCCTTAAATTTACTAAATATCCTGGCGTCAAACAGGACAGCAACAGAGGCTGATGTTTTTGGCGCCAAACTTAAGCAGAGCGGTGACTGGACCGCTGCTTCACGGTTGAGTGTTTGTAAGGCACCAAAATCAAAATCTAATTTTTCCTACCGGCGCGGCAGAGAGAAATAGAGTGGGAATTGCGCGGACGCGGAATGCATTTGAGAGGGTAGAAATATGTTCTTTCTTTATCTGACATATTGTTGTTCACACAGCACTGACGGAGACAAAAATATATTCAATTGACAACGATTAATAACATTTTACATTAATAACTCTTTTTAAAAGGAAAATAAAAAAACTGTGCGCAAAAAAATGAGCACACATTTATTTTAATATTTTTTAAATTATTAATTAATTGAAACATTTGGGTAAGTTCAAGTTCAAACTTAGGACAGGGTGATAATTAGCAATTTATATGTTTTATTACTTCTCAGTATGATATCTTATACCTTAAAATTAATGAAAATACTTACTTCAACTGAAAGTAGAATTGTTTCGTTAGATTTCATAAATATCTTGTAATTTTTAAACACTGGAGAGAATAAATAAACGCCAATTTTTTCAAAATTATCGTAAACATTCGAATTATTATTTACCATCTTCGTTTTTAGATTCCCTACCCCACCACATTGAAATAAAAATAATAATAATGTAAATACTATCCATATTTCTGGAACGATCAAAGTCGTAAAGTGCTGTAATACAGAAAAAGTTAACACGTAGCATTCAAATTACATCGACCAGCTCCACTTATTACGTAAAATATTTTTAAAAATAATAAATCACTAAATGGAAAATCCCATTTTTCCCGGGAGAAGTGGATGTGTGTTTACTCGGCTCTGTTTACTCGACAGCTCTTTACCGTACTTCTTTGCCAGAAAAGTAGTTCTCGTGACAGTATAAAAATTCAAATTTGATAACCGACTGCATCATGCATTGCGAAAATATGAAAAGTTCCTGGAATTATAGCGGCAAAGCATTTCAGAAGATTGCTGCTA